>JAYGGG010000596.1:0-25450 GCA_036346245.1 Bonia amplexicaulis | reverse complement strand
GAACCCCCGAGAGAGGGGGGATCCATCCACGTTCGGGGTTCATGGGTTTTATTTTTGACTTTGATTTTTCCAAATGCGGAGGACTTAATATAGTCCTGAAAATATGAAATTACCACCAAAAATTCTAGAAAATTTACAGGAATTTGTAGGTATTCTTGGTTTAAGAAAATTATTTTCCCAATGAGGTGACCACTACATGGACCACCTTGGGCCAACAACCGGTCCTCTTCTTTCTTTTATTTTTCCCTTCTCTTTATAAACTCAATGATTTTACTACTTTGTACGCAAATATTTCTTTGGCACAAGGCTACTTATTTTGCTACCATTGAAAATCTTTATCATGGATCATCTTTTCAGATTCGAATATGAATTTAGCAATTACTACTAATTAAACAGTGGTCTCTTCCTTAGAACTTTTAGAAAATGATTGTTAGAACTCAACCAACATGATGTGTTACAAAACATCCGACAACAATTCCATTACATAATCCTTCTAAGTTTTTCAGGGTGTTACATAAACACATGCTTAGTGAAAAAGCCATTCAAATCCACCCGAGTCATGCAACCCAACCGAGTGCCCAACATCGCAAATGCTCCTCTTGTGTGTCATTGCTTACTAGGAAGTCATATGGAACTGAAGTCCTGTAAGTCAATGAAGTGCCAAACGTCAGATTCAGAGTGCCAAACATCGCAACGAACTTTTGGCTCAAAACTCTCTCTCTCTCTAAACTTTGAATTTTTTTTCGATCTACCGAGTGGTTTTCGTGAGCAGCCATAAATGCAATATCAATGACTAGTCTCAAGTATTCAAAGGAGATAAGTGAAGCTCTGTGTATGGTGTTCAAGGAAACCAACGTGAACACTAACTCCTATCCTTGAGTTGGTTTCGATGGCAACTTCCAAATGATTCTAACTAGACAACTAGCCAAACCGAATTGGATTCTAGGTTGTACTGATTGATCCGGGAGGAGTCAGAGACACGACTCAACTTCAAGAGTAAATTGAATCTACTTTTTTTGTTTTATGGGGACACAAGATCAAGTTACGCGAGGGAACACAAAGATTAGCACGTAAACAAAATTCTAATGGATCAAGACTTAAGAAAACTCACGAAAATAACAGATGTAAACTAGGGTTTGGAATTTTTTGTGTTTTCGGTTTATGGACCTATAGGACGCAAGTAATGAACCTGCTAGTGCCATTCTAATAGAGAAGCCACATGGAATCAGACGAGTCTAGCAAGATCGCAAGAGCTAAACATCGCAGGCACTTCGTCAAACACATGCTTAGTGGAAAAGCCATTCGAATCCACCGAGTCATGCAACCCAACCGAAAGTGCCAAACATCGCAATGCTCCTCTTGTGTGCCATTGCACTAGGGAAGCCATTGGAACCGTAGTCCGTAAGTCGAAGTGACAACGCCGATTCGGGAGTGCCAAACATCGCAACAACTTTTTGGCTCACCACTCTCTCTTTTAAACTTTGAAATTTTTTTTCGACCTGAGGGTTTTCAGAGCAGCCATAAATGCAATATCAATGACTAGTCTCAAGTATTCAAAGGAGATAAGAAGCTCAGTATGGTGTTCAAGGAAACCAACAGAACACTAACTCCTATCCTAGAGTTGGTTTTGATGGTAACTTCCAAACAGATTCGAATCGATGACTAGCCAAAACCGAATTGATTCTAGGGTTGTACCGGATTGATCCGAGGAGCAGAGACACGGACTCAACTTCAAGAGTAAATTGAATTACATTTTTTTTGTTTTATGGGGACACAAGATCAAATTACGAGGGAACACAAAGATCAAGACGTAAACAAAATTCTAATGGATCAAGACTTAAGAAAACTCACGAAAATAACAGATGCAAACTAGAGTTTGGAATTTTTTGTGTTTTCTTTATGGACCAGGAAGCAAGTAATGAGCCTGCTAGTGCCATTCGTTATAGAGGAGCCATATGGAACTGGTGACGAGTCTAGCAAGACCGCGAAGAGCTAAACATCGCAGGCACTTCTCGTGAAACACATGCTTAGTGAAAAGCCATTCTGAATCCACCCGAGTCATGCAACCCAACCGAGTGCCCAACATCGCAATGCTCCTCTTGTGTGCCATTGCTTACAAAAGTTCATGAACCCACAGTGCCAAAGTCACCATTCTCAACTGAACTCAACTCTCTCTCTAAACTTTGAAAATTTTTTCGATCGGCTGAGGGTTGTGAGCAAATAAAAGCAATATCAATGTAGTGTCAAGTATTCAAAGGAGATAAGTGAAGCTGTGTATGGTGTTCAAGGAACCACAGAACACTAACTCCTATCCTAGAGTTGGTTTCGTATGGCAACTTCAAACAGATTCGAATTGGACAATAGCCAAACCGAATTGATTCTAGGTTGTACTCATTGATCCGAGGAGTCAGAGACACGGACTCAACTTCAAGAGTAAATTGAATCTACTTTTTGTTTTATGGGGACACAAGATCGTTACGCGAGGGAACACAAAGATCAGCACGTAAACAAAATTCTAATGGATCAAGACTTAAGAAAACTCACGAAATAACAGATGCTAAACTAGGGTTTGGAATTTTTTGTGTTTCGTTTATGGACTATAGGACAAAGTAATGAACCTCGTTGTGTGCCATTCGCTATAGAGAAGCCATATGGAACAGACGTCTAGCAAGATCAAGAAGATGAAACATCGAAGCACTTCTCAGAACACATGCTTAGTGAAAAGCCATTCGAATCCACCCGAGTCATGCAACCCAACCGAGTGCCCAACATCGCAAATGCCTTCTGTGTGCCATTGCTTACTAGGGAAGCCATGAACTGCGGCAGTCCGGTAAAAAGTGACAAACGTCAGATTGGAGTGCCAAACATCGCAATCGGTCTTTTGGCTCACCACTCTCTCTCTAAACTTTGAAATTTTTTTCGATCACCGAGTGGTTTTCAGAGCAGCCATAAATGCAATATCAATGACTAGTGTCAAGTATTCAAAGGAGATAAGTGAAGCTCGTGTATGGTGTTCAAGGAAACCAATAGAACACTAACTCTATCCTAGAGTTGGTTTCGATGGCAACTTCCAAACAGATTCTGAATCGACAGCTAGCCAAACCGAATTGGATTCTAGGGTTGTACTGATTGATCCGGGAGGAGTGAGACACGACTCAACTTCAAGAGTAAATTGAATCTATTTTTTGTTTTATGGGACACAAGATCAAATTACGCGAGGAACACAAAGATCAAGACGTAAACAAAATTTAATGGATCAAGACTTAAGAAAACTCACAAAATAATGTATGAAACTAGAGTTTAAATTTTTGTGTTTTCGGTTTATGGACTATAGGATGCGTAATGAGCTCATAGTGCCATTCGTTAATAGAGGAGCCATATGAACTGACGAGTTCAGCAAGACTGCTAGAGCTAAACATCGCAAAGCACTTCTCAGAAACACATGCTTAGTGAAAAGCCATTCTGAATCCACCCGAGTCATGCAACCCAACCGAGTGCCCAACATCGCAATGCTCCTCTTGTGTGCCATTGCTACTAGGAAGCCATATGGAACTGTACAGTCTGTAAGTCAATGAAGGACAAACGTCAGATTCAGAGTGCCAAACATCGCAATCGACTTTTGGCTCACCCACTCTCTCTAAACTTTGAAATTTTTTCGACCTACCGAGTGGTTTTCGTGAGTACATAAATGCAATATCAATGACTAGTCTCAATTATTCAAAGGAGATATGAAGCTCAGTGTATGGTGTTCAAGGAAACCAATGAACACTAACTCCTATCCTAGAGTTGGTTTCGATGGCAACTTCCAAACAGATTCGAACTCGACAACTAGCCAAAACCGAATTGGATTCTAGGTTGTACCTGATTGATCCGGGAGGAGTCAGAGACACGACTCAACTTCAAGAGTAAATTGAATCTACTTTTGTTTTATGGGACACAAGATCAAGTTACGAGGGAACACAAAGATCAAGACGTAAACAAAATTTAATGGATCAAGACTTAAGAAAACTCACGAAAATAACATGTAAACTAGGGTTTGGAATTTTTTTGTGTTTTCGTTTATGGACTATAGGACAAAAGTAATGAACTCGTTAGTGCCATTCGTTAATAGAGAAGCCATGGAATCAGACGAGTCTAGCAAGACCGCTAAGAGTAAACATCGCAGGCACTTCTCAGAACACATGCTTAGTGAAAAAGCCATTCGAATCCACCCGAGTCATGCAACCCAACCGAGTGCCCAACATCGCAATGCTCCTCTTGTGTGCCATTGCTTACTAGGGAAGCCATATGGAACCATAGTCCGGTAAGTCAATGAAGTGACAAACGTCAGATTCAGAGTGCCTAACATCGCAATCGATCTTTTGGCTCACCTCTCTCTCTCTAAACTTTGAAATTTTTTTCGATCGGCCGAGTGGTTTTCGTGGAGCCCATAAATGCAATATCAATGACTAGTCTCAAGTATTCAAAGGAGATAAGTGAAGCTCGGTGTGGTGTTCAAGGAAACCATGAACACTAACTCCTATCCTGAGTTGGTTTCTTTGATGGTAACTTCCAAACAGATTCGAATCGACAGCCTAGCCAAAACCGAATTGATTCTAGGGTTGTACCTTGATTGATCCGGGAGGAGTCAGAGACACGGACTCAACTTCAAGAGTAAATTGAATGTTTTATATAGATCAAATTTCATTAGGAACACAAAGATCAACACGAAACAAAATTTAATGGATCAAGACTTAAGAAAACCAAATAACAGATGTAAACTAGGGTTTGGAATTTTTTTGTGTTTTCGCTTATGGACTATAGGACAAAGAATAATGAACCCCATAGTGCCATTCGTTAATAGAGGAGCCATATGGAATCCACGAGTCTAGCAAGATCAGCGAAGAGCTTAAACATCGCAAAGGCACTTCTCGTAAACACATGCTTAGTGAAAAGCCATTCGAATCCACCCGAGTCATGCAACCCAACCGAGTGCCCAACATCGCAATGCTCCTCTTGTGTGCCATTGTTACTAGGAAGTTATATGGAACTGCAAGTAGTCCGTAAGTCAATGAAGTGCCAAACGTCAGATTCAGAGCCAAACATCGAATCGAACTTTTGCTCACCACTTCTCTCTCTAAACTTTGAAATTTTTTCGATCGTCGGAGTGGTTTTCGTGAGCAGCCATAAAAGCAATATCAATAGTCAAAAGTATTCAAAGGAGATAATGAAGCTCAGTGTATGGTGTTCAAGGAAACCAAAGGTGAACTAACTCCTATCCTAGAGTTGGTTTCGATGGCAACTTCCAAACAGATTCGAATTGACAGCTACAAAACCGAATTGATTTAGGGTTGTACCTGATTGATCCGGGAGGAGTCAGAGACACGACTCAACTTCAAGAGTAAATTGAATCTACTTTTTTGTTTTATGGGGACACAAGATCAAGTTACGAGGGAACACAAAGATCAAAGACGTAAACAAAATTCTAATGGATCAAGACTTAAGAAACTCACTAAAATAACAGATGCAACTAGTGTTTGGAATTTTTTTGTGTTTTCGGATTATGGACTATAGGACAACAAGTAATGAACTCATAGCCATCGTTAATAGAGAAGCCATATGGAACTGTGACGAGTCTAGCAAGATCCAAGAGCTTAAACATCGCAAAGGCACTTCTCAGAAACACATGCTTAGTGAAAAGCCATTCGAATCCACCCAGTCATGCAACCCAACCGAGTGCCCAACATCGCAAATGCTCCTCTGTGTGCCATTGCTTACTAGGGAAGCCATATGGAACTGTATGAGTCTGTAAGTCAATGAAGTGACAACGTCAGATTCGGAGTGCCGCACTTAATCACTTTTGGCCCACTCTCTCTCTCTCTCTCTAAACTTTGAAATTTTTTTCGATCTACGGAGGGTTTCGTGAGCAGCCATAAATGCAATATCAATGACTAGTCTCAAGTATTCAAAGGAGATAAGAAGCTCGTATGGTGTTCAAGGAAACCAACAGAACACTAACTCCTATCCTAGAGTTGGTTTCGATGGTAACTTCCAAACAGATTCTAATCGACAGCTAGCCAAAACCGAATTGATTCTAGGTTGTACCTTGATTGATCCGGGAGGAGTCAGAGACACGGACTCAACTTCAAGAGTAAATTGAATCTACTTTTTTTGTTTTATGGGGACACAAGATCAAATTAGGGAACACAAAGATCAAGACGTAAACAAAATTCTAATGGATCAAGACTAAGAAAACTCAATGAATAACATGCGAAACTAGGGTTTGGAATTTTTTTGCGCTTATGGACTATAGGATGCAAGTACGAACTCTAGTGCTATTCGTTAATAGAGGAGCCATATGGAATCCAGACTAGCAAGACCGAAGAGTTAAACATCGCAAGGCACTTCAGAACACATGCTTAGTGAAAAGCCATTCGAATCCAACCCAGTCATGCAACCAACCGAGTGCCCAACATCGCAATGCTCCTCTTGTGCCATTGCTTACTAGGAAGCTATATGGAATCCGCAAGAAGTCTGTAAGTCAATGAAGTGCCAAACGTCGATTCAGGAGTGCCAAACATCAACTCGAACTTTGGCTCACCACTCTCTCTCTCTCTAAACTTTGAAATTTTTTTCGATCGCCGGAGTGGTTTTCGTGAGCCATAAAAGCAATATCAATGTGTAGTATTCAAAGGAGATAATGAAGCTGTGTGTATGGTGTTCAAGGAAACCAGTGTGAACACTAACTCCTATCCTAGAGTTGGTTTTGATGGCAACTCCAAACAGATTCGAATTGACAACAGCCAAACCGAATTGACTTAGGTTGTACCTGATTGATCCGGGAGGAGTCAGAGACACCGACCAACTTCAAGAGTAAATTGAATCCATTTTTTTGTTTTATGGGACACAAGATCAAGTTACGAGGAACACAAAGATCAGCAGTAAACAAAATTCTAATGGATCAAGACTTAAGAAACTCACGAAAATAAGATGTAAACTAGGGTTTGAATTTTTTTGTGTTTTCGGATTATGGACTATAGGACAAGCAAGTAATGAACCCGTTAGTGCCATTCGTTAATAGAGAAGCTATATGGAACTGATTTAGTCTAGCAAGATCGGAAGAGCTAAACATCGCAGGCACTTCGTAAAACACATGCTTAGTGAAAAGCCATTCGAATCCACCCGAGTCATGCAACCCAACCGAGTGCCCAACATCGCAAATGCCCTCTTGTGTGCCATGCACATTAGGAAGCTATATGGAACTGCGGCGTAGTCCGTAAGTCAATGAAGTGACAAACGTCAGATTCAGAGTGCCAAACATCGCAATCGAACTTGGTTCACCACTTCTCTCTAAACTTTGAAATTTTTTCGATCTACCGAGTGGTTTTCGTGAGCAGCCATAAATGCAATATCAATGACTAGTCTCAAGTATTCAAAGGAGATAAGTGAAGCTCGTGTATGGTGTTCAAGGAAACCAACAGGAACACTAACTCCTATCCTAGAGTTGGTTTCGATGGCAACTTCAAACAGATTCTGAATCGACAGCTAGCCAAAACCGAATTGATTCTAGGTTGTACTGATTGATCTGGGAGGAGTCAGAGACACTGACTCAACTTCAAGAGTAAATTGAATCTACTTTTTTTGTTTTATGGGACAAGATCAAGTTACGCTGGGAACACAAAGATCAAGACGAAACAAAATTTAATGGATCAAGACTAAGAAAATTCATAAAATAACAGATGCTAAACTAGAGTTTGAATTTTTTGTGTTTTCGCTTATGGACTAGGATGCAAGTAATGAGCCCATAGTGCCATTCGTAATAGAGGAGCCATGGAACTGCATTTAGTCTAGCACCATGGAGAGCAAACATCGCAAGGCACTCTCGTGAAACACATGCTTAGTGAAAAGCCATTCGAATCCACCCAGTCATGCAACCCAACCGAGTGCCCAACATCGCAATCAAAGAAGGTGGCCGAGTTGATTAAGGACTATGACATGAGCGCCCACTACCACCCCGAAAGCTAACGAGTGGCGACGCCCGAGTAGGAAAGCCCATCAGAATCACCTTATGGGTCGGGAGCACCAACCTGAATTATACAAAGAGCTAACCGCCCGAACCTAGGGATTGTAGAAGAAGGAACCCCGATCGCCTTTTGAAGAACAAACAAGTATTGAAGAAATGATAGAAGCCGCACAAAAGGAGACCCACTGTTATGAAATGGAAGAAATCTATGGAGAAGGAAAAGCCCCAAAATGAACTCGATCATCAAGGGATTCTAGCAGTAAAATCGATTTCATACCCTCAAAGGACCTTAGGGACCTAATGCTTCGGAAGCACACACCAGATATTCCTTCATCCCGGTAGTACCAAGATGTATCAAGACATGAAGCAATACTACCGTGGCGGGCATGAAGAGACACATTGTCGAGCACGTCACCGTGATGTCTCACAAAGAGTAAAGGAGCACCAAAGGTCGGCAGGATCACAACCTTTGCAAATACCCCAATGGAAATGGGAAGAAGTTGGCATGGATTTCATCACCGTTCCCGCCAACGGTCGATGTGATTCGACCGGGTCATCGTGGATAGATCGACCAAAGTTGCCCACTTCATTCCCCGCCAAGACCACGTACAAGGGGGATAAGTTATCGAGCAGACATGTCCCATCGTATGCCCGCATGGCATACCCAAGCGAATTGTTTCAGATCGAGGTTCCCGCCACTCGCATTTTGGGCAAGCTCGCATGAAGCTCTGGTACCCATTTAGATTTCAAAGATCGCTACCATCCTCGCACCGATGGGCAAACGGAGAGAGTAAATCAAACATTAGAAGATATGCTCCGCATGTGCTCTAGACTTCTCAAGGAATGGGATAAATGTCTCGCTTCTATGCCGAGTTTGCTACAACAACAGCTACTATTCAAATTTTGAAGATGTCACCCTTGAAGCCTTATATGGCGTGAGGTCGAACCCCACTTCATTGGTCCGGCGGGAGAAAACTACGTGTTTGGCCCTCAAACACTGTGCAAGGTAAGAAAAGTTCTACTGATTAGGACAGTCATGGCGTACCAATCCAGTGTAAAGCTACGCGATAAAAGGAGAAGGCCCCGAGTTTTGAAGTTGGAAATCATGTGTACTTGAAGGTGTCACCTTATGGGAGTCAAGAGGTTTAAGGTTAAAGGCAAGCTCACCCGCAAGCCTATGTTGGGCCTTTCCCTATTTTAGCCAAGAAAGGAGAGGTTGCATACCGCCTAGCCTTACCCCCAAGCATGTCTCGAGGTTCACGATGTCTTCCATGTATCCCAAATTAAGAAGTGCTTATGAAGTGCCGATGACCAAGCCCCACTTGAAGCAATTGAGCTCGAGAAGGACTTAACTTACAAAGAACGACCCATCGAATTTGGACACAAGGATAAGAGGACCGTGACGCAATCCATTCGCCTGCAGCAGTTCAAGGAGTCACCATTCAAAGAAAGAGGCTACTTGGGAACGTGAAGATCGCCACGCAAAGATTACCTCGCTTTGTTCTCTATTAAACCGAATCTCGGGTCGAGATTCTTTTTAGGGGGTAGGTTTGTAACACCCGAAAACTTAGAAGGATTATGTAATGGAATTGTTGTCGATGTTTTGTAACACATCATGTTGGTTGGGTTCTAATAATCATTTTTCTAAAAGTTCTAAGGAAGAGACCACCGCTTAATTAGTAGTAATTGCTAAATTCAATTCGAATCAAAAGATGATCCATGATAAAGATTTTCAATAGTAGCATAAATAAGGGCCACTGTACAAAGAAATATTTATGCACAAAGTAGTAAAATCACAGTAGTTTATAAAAGAAAAGAGGAGAAAATAAAAAGAAAGGAAAAGGATCCAGCTAGGGCCCTAAGTTGGTCGCTGTAGTGGTCACCTCATTGGGAAAATAATTTTCTTAAACCCAAGAATACCTCCGAATTTCAGAATTTTCTAGAATTTTGGTGGTACTTATATTTTTCCCGACTATATTAAGTCCTCCCGCATTGAAAATCAAAAGTCAAAATAAACCTCGCGAAACCCCTACCGACGCTGCGGATCGGGCCGGATCCGCCCATCGCCGCCCGGATCCGCCTCCTCTCTCTCTGTCGACGCTGCTGCCTGGTCCGGATGGCGCCACGCCCCTCCCGGGCGCCATCTGCCACCCGCCCGCCTCTCCGCTTCTCTTCTCGCAAGCGGGCCCGCTGCCGAGGTCATACCCTTTCTTCCTCCTCCGCGCGCTGACCCCCACGCTGTCCGGCTGCTCATGTGGAGACCCCGCAGGGGACAGCGTACGGGGAAAGGCCCCACGCCCCCCTCAACCCCGCTGCCCTTCCGCCGGTCCGCGCCGCCACCGCTGCACCGGCACCGCCTGCCCCTGCCAAGGGTTCACCGTGCTGCCTTCCTCACGGCTATAAAGCCGTGAATCACGCCCAAACGAGTCGCCGGACACCTCGACGCTTTCCCGCTACCAATTGCCCTAAGTTCCACCCTATCGCCGGGCGACAGCCTTTCTTCCTCAACTCCGCCGACCGCCGCCGCACTGCCGATCTCACTGTGGAGCTCGATCCTTGCTCCCACAAGATCTCCACCCCATCGCCGAGCTGTTGCCGGCCCCGAGCCGCTGACGGTCAGAGCTCACGGCCTGTGAGCCTCCCGAGCCGCCGCCGCTGCCTGCCGCCACCCACCTCCGGTGACCCCCGCCTCCCCTGCACCACCACCAAAGACGCTGCAAGCCCGCTTTGCATTTCACGAAGCCCCGAGCTCGTGAGCTTCCTCGCCGCCGACGGCCACCGCCTTCCCGCCCGGCCGCCTGCTCACCCTGCACTCTTAAGGGGAAAATCATCCCTTAAGGGGTGAGATAAAACGAAGCGCGGTTGGTCACCGCCACCCTCTTTATTCTTTTATTCTTTTTGGGATTTATCCAAACCGAATGTATTCAAATATGAATAACTTGTTCATTTTAGCTCCAAATTTAGTGAAATCAATTTCTAAATTCATCTAAAATCAAGAGCTACTTAATGAAACCAGAACCAACACTTTTGAAGCTTATTTAAATTTTCATTGTGTTAATTGATTGTTGTAATGTTTTTTATCTAAATTTTCAAGATATGAAACGAAGCTGAGACTCAAGAGGAGGAAGTCAGTACGCCATAGAATCTAACGCTCAAAACCCGACCTCAAAGAACTGGCGAGTCAATGCTTGATCATTTTGAGCCTATGTTTTCAATAAAGTATTTTGGTTCAAGTGTTATAAATTGCATGCTTATATTCTATGTGGCAATACATGTTAATTTCAGCTTTTAGATATGCCCATGTTCCCTTGATTTAGTATATGTCCTTTGCAACACTTTTTGCTATGTGATCCTTGTCACCCTAGTAAAAGTAATATTGCTACGACTCTTTGAAACTAAGTCTATAATTATAAATGCATGCTTAGAGTTGTTATAGATAAACAAGGGTATGAGAGTACCCTAGCATATCTTGCAAACTAAAGACAGAAGTATTGGGCGCCATTATGTATGATGACCGGATCATGGTAGTATAAGTGTATGTTTCATCCAAAAGAACCTCATGCTTAATTATCTCGGGCGACGGTTGAGGGCGGAAGTGTAGAATGGTGCCGTGATAGCACAGATTTGTGGTAGAGTGGTGCCGTGATAGCACAAGGGTTTGTGGTAGAACCGCCAGATAGCACTTAAGGACTGAATCTGGTGACAATCTCCCACGATATAACCAGTACAACCACATGCTGGCAAAGTGTAGGCAGGGCCAACTAAGTTGCATGGACTTAGTACGAAAGCTGTGCGGTGTGAACACGCGGTAGAGGATGGCCACATCCTCCCACGTGATGGCGCAAGAGGGGCTTCGAAGGGTGGTCGTATTCGAGGAAGTGGAAACCTTAGCGGTCGCAACTCGCTAGGAAAGTGCATCGTAAAAGCTCGTGATAGTCTACTCAACCGCATGGCTAAGGAATCGTGGGGCAATGAGCGATCTATCTCATGTGGGTAAAGTGTACACACTCGCAGAGTCATGAACTATTCGAATAGCCGTGCCCACGTTATGGGCGACATGGAACTTAACTAGATATAGCTCGCTTCAAAACTGCATAAAAGGGCGTAGAAAGGCCTTTATGGGAAGGCAGTAAAGGCCCTCATTTGAGTTGTCCCGGTGTCGCCCCAAAGGTACCGTAGTTTATTATATCAAGGCATGAGATAATGAGCAGAGATCATGTAATGGTGGATGATCTCGATTCGATAAAGAAAATGTAGATGTCAAGTGAGTATCATGTTTAAACTTTCAAATGGCTAGGTCCTAGAGAATTTAAGTATTATAGTTCAAAAGACATATTTCCGCAAATAAAGCAACTTGAGCCTTCCTTGTTAAAAGCCTTGCATACTATCTATCGTGATTTGGTGTGTTGACTCACCGAGCACGGTGGTTAGTGTGCTCACTCACAATACCAAAACCCGCATTTCGAGCTCAAGACCCTTATGCCTTTGAAGAAGCACTGCAGATGGAGAAGACCGCCGGAATTAGGACGCTTATTGCGCCGCTTAGAACCTTAGGCATTTAGACTAAGGTGTGGTTTCATCCAGATGTTCTAGAGCCCTAGAATGTTTGTATGACCACTTTTGCCCTCGGCCTCGCCAGGTTTAACGGCCTATTTTGTATCTCTTCCACCGCTAGACTTTTTGAATCAGAATATTTGGCCCGCTGGCCCTATTGTACCTCCGTGCCTTTGTGAAGGCCTAACTACACTATTGCAATGTAATATTATTATGGCTTGTTGTAATTTTCGCGTATGAAATGATTCGCAATGTATCCGTGTGCATTATCTATCGATCCAGGAATAATGCGAAGGCACAGCAGGTCTCGGATTGCAAAACCGGTCCGACAATGGGGACACAAGATCAAGTTATGCGAGGAACACAAAGATCAAAGACGTAAACAAAATTCTAATGGATCAAGACTTAAGAAAACTCATAAAATAATAGATGCTAAACTAGGGTTTGGAATTTTTTTGTTTTCGGGTTTATGGACTATAGGACAGCAAGTAATGAACCCGTTGTGTGCCATTCGTTAATAGAGAAGCCATATGGAATCCAGACGAGTCTAGCAAGATCGCGAAGAGCTTAAACATCGCAAAGGCACTTCTCGTAAACACATGCTTAGTGAAAAGCCATTCGAATCCACCGAGTCATGCAACCCAACCGAAAGTGCAAACATCGCAAATGCTCCTCTTATGTGCCATTGCTTACTAGGAAGCCATATGGAATCCGTAAGTAGTCTGTAAGTCAATGAAGTGCCAAACGTCAGATTCAGGAGTGCCAAACATCGCGAATCGAACTTTTGGCTCACCACTCTCTCTCTAAACTTTGAAATTTTTTTTCGATCGGCCGGAGTGGTTTTCGTGAGCAGCCATAAATGCAATATCAATGACTAGTCTCAAGTATTCAAAGGAGATAAGTGAAGCTCGTGTATGGTGTTCAAGGAAACCAACGTGAACACTAACTCCTATCCTAGAGTTGGTTTCGATGGCAACTTCCAAACAGATTCGAATCGACAGCTAGCAAAACCGAATTGGATTCTAGGGTTGTACCTGATTGATCCGGGAGGAGTCAGAGACACGGACTCAACTTCAAGTGTAAATTGAATCTACTTTTTTGTTTTATGGGACACAAGATCAAGTTACGCGAGGGAACACAAAGATCAGCACGTAATCAAAATTCTAATGGATCAAGACTTAAGAAAACTCACGAAAATAACAGATGCTAAACTAGGGTTTGGAATTTTTGTGTTTTCGGTTTATGGACTATAGGACAAGAAGTAATGAACCTGTAGTGCCATTCGTTAATAGAGAAGCCATATGGAATCCAGACGAGTCTAGCAAGACTCGCAAGAGCGATACATCGCAGGCACTTCTCGTAAACACATGCTTAGTGAAAAGCCATTCGAATCCACCGAGTCATGCAACCCAACCGAAAAGCCAAACATCGCAAATGCTCCTCTTGTGTGCCATTGCTTACTAGGGAAGCCATATGGAACTGTAAGTAGTCCGTAAGTCGTTGAAGTGCCAAACGTCAGATTCAGGAGTGCCAAACATCGCAATCGAACTTTGGCTCACCACTCTCCTCTCTCTAAACTTTGAAATTTTTTTTCGACCTACCGGAGTGGTTTTCAGAGCAGCCATAAATGCAATATCAATGACTAGTCTCAAGTATTCAAAGGAGATAAGTGAAGCTCTGTGTATGGTGTTCAAGGAAACCAACGTGAACACTAACTCCTATCCTAGAGTTGGTTTCGATGGCAACTTCCAAATAGATTCTGAACCGACAGCTAGCCAAAAACCGAATTGGATTCTAGGGTTGTACCTTTGATTGATCGGGAGGAGTCAGAGACACGGACTCAACTTCAAGAGTAAATTGAATCTACTTTTTTTTGTTTTATGGGACACAAGATCAAGTTACGCGAGGGAACGCAAAGATCAAGACGTAAACAAAATTCTAATGGATCAAGACTTAAGAAAACTCACGAAAATAACAGATGTAAACTGGGTTTGGAATTTTTTTGTTTTCGGTTTATGGACTATAGGACGCAAGTAATGAACCTGTTGTGCCATTCGTTAATAGAGAAGCAGATGGAATCAGACGAGTCTAGCAAGATCGCAAGAGCGAAACATCGCAGGCACTTCTCGTAAAAGCCATTCGAATCCACCCGAGTCATGCAACCCAACCGGTGCCCAACATCGCAATGCTCCTCTTGTGTGCCATTGCTTACTAGGAAGCCATATGGAACCCGTGGAGTCTCGTAAGTCAATGAAGTGCCAAACGTCGATTCAGAGTGCCAAACATCGCAATCGAACTTTGGCTCACCACTCTCCTCTCTCTCTAAACTTTGAATTTTTTTTTCGATCTACTCGAGTGGTTTTAGGAGCAGCCATAAATGCAATATCAATGACTAGTCTCAATTATTCAAAGGAGATAAGTGAAGCTGTGTATGGTGTTCAAGGAAACCAACAGGAACACTTAACTCCTATCCTAGAGTTGGTTTCGATGGCAACTTCCAAACAGATTCGAATCGACAGCTAGCCAAAACCGAATTGATTCTAGGGTTGTACCTGATTGATCCGGGAGGAGTCAGAGACACGGACTCAACTTCAAGAGTAAATTGAATCTACTTTTTTTGTTTTATGGGACACAAGATCAAGTTACGTGAAGGAACACAGAGATCAGCATGTAAACAAAATTATAATGGATCAAGACTTAAGAAAACTCACGAAAATAATGATGTAAACTAGTGTTTGGAATTTTTTTGTGTTTTCGTTTATGGACTATAGGACGCAAGTAATGAACCTGTTGTGTGCCATTCGTTAATAGAGGAGCCATATGGAATCCAGACGAGTCTAGCAAGATCGCAAGAGCGAAACATCGCAGCGGCACTTCTCGTAAACACATGCTTAGTGAAAAGCCATTCGAATCCACCCGAGTCATGCAACCCAACCGAGTGCCCAACATCGCAAATGCTCCTCTTGTGTGCCATTGCTTACTAGGGAAGCCATATGGAACCCGTATGTAGTCTCGGTAAGTCAATGAAGTGCCAAACGTCAGATTCAGAGTGCCAAACATCGCAATCGAACTTTGGCTCACCACCTCTCTCTCTAAACTTTGAATTTTTTTTCGATCGGCCGAGTGGTTTTGAGGAGCAGCCATAAATGCAATATCAATGACTAGTCTCAATTATTCAAAGGAGATAAGTGAAGCTCGTGTGTATGGTGTTCAAGGAAACCAAGTGAACACTAACTCCTATCCTAGAGTTGGTTTTGATGGCAACTTCCAAACAGATTCTAACTCGACAGCTAGCCAAACCGAATTGGATTCTAGGGTTGTACTTTGATTGATCCGGGAGGAGTCAGACACGGACTCAACTTCAAGAGTAAATTGAATCTACTTTTTTTGTTTTATGGGACACAAGATCAAGTTACGCGAGGAACACAGAGATCAAGACGTAAACAAAATTCTAATGGATCAAGACTTAAGAAAACTCACGAAAATAACAGATGCGAAACTAGAGTTTGGAAATTTTTTTGTGTTTTCGGTTTATGGACTATAGGATGCAAGTACTAAACCTGCTAGTGCTATTCGTTAATAGAGAAGCCATACGGAATCTGCACGAGTCTAGCAAGACTGCGAAGAGCTAAACATCACAAAGGCACTTCTCAGAACACATGCTTAGTGAAAAGCCATTCGAATCCACCCAGTCATGCAACCCAACCGAGTGCCCAACATCGCAAATGCTCCTCTTGTGTGCCATTGCTTACTAGGGAAGCCATATGGAACTGTATGAGTCCGTAAGTCAATGAAGTGCCAAACGTCAGATTCAGGAGTGCCAAACATCGCAATCGAACTTTTGGCTCACCACTCTCTCTCTAAACTTTGAAATTTTTTTCGATCGGCCCGAGTGGTTTTCGTGAGCAGCCATAAATGCAATATCAATGACTAGTCTCAAGTATTCAAAGGAGATAAGTGAAGCTCTGTATGGTGTTCAAGGAAACCAAAGGAACACTAACTCCTATCCTAGAGTTGGTTTCGATGGCAACTTCCAAACAGATTCGAATCGACAGCTAGCCAAACCGAATTGGATTCTAGGGTTGTACTTGATTGATCCGGGAGGAGTCAGAGACACGGACTCAACTTCAAGAGTAAATTGAATCTACTTTTTTGTTTTATGGGGACACAAGATCAAGTTACGCGAGGGAACACAAAGATCAAGACGTAAACAAAATTCTAATGGATCAAGACTTAAGAAAACTCACGAAAATAATGATGTAAACTAGAGTTTGGAATTTTTTTGTGTTTTCGGGTTTATGGACTATAGGATGTAAGTAATGAGCCCATAGTGCCATTCAAATAGAGGAGCCATATGGAACTCAGACGAGTCTAGCAAGACTCATGAAGAGCTAAACATCGCAAAGGCACTTCTCGTAAACACATGCTTAGTGAAAAGCCATTCGAATCCACCCGAGTCATGCAACCCAACCGAGTGCCCAACATCGCAATGCTCCTCTTGTGTGCCATTGCTTACTAGGGAAGCCATATGGAACTGTATGCGAGTCCGGTAAGTCAATGAAGTGCCAAACGTCAGATTCAGAGTGCCAAACATCGCGAATCGAACTTTGGCTCACCACTCTCTCTCTCTAAACTTTGAAATTTTTTTTCGACCTACCGGAGTGGTTTTCGTGAGCAGCCATAAAAGCAATATCAATGTGTAGTGTCAAGTATTCAAAGGAGATAAGTGAAGCTCGTGTATGGTGTTCAAGGAAACCAGCAGAACACTAACTCCTATCCTAGAGTTGGTTTCGATGGCAACTTCCAAACAGATTCGAATTGGACAGCTAGCCAAAACCGAATTGGATTCTAGGGTTGTACTGATTGATCCGGGAGGAGTCAGAGACACGACCAACTTCAAGAGTAAATTGAATCTACTTTTTTGTTTTATGGGGACACAAGATCAAGTTACGCGAGGAACACAAAGATCAAAGACGTAAACAAAATTCTAATGGATCAAGACATAAGAAAACTCACGAAAATAACAGATGCGAAACTAGGGTTTGGAATTTTTTTGTGTTTTCGCTTATGGACTATAGGACGCAAGTAATGAACCTGCAGTGCCATTCGTTAATAGAGATGCCATATGGAACCAGACGAGTCTAGCAAGACCGCTGAAGAGCTAAACATCGCAAAGGCACTTCTCGTAAACACATGCTTAGTGAAAAGCCATTCGAATCCACCCGAGTCATGCAACCCAACCGAGTGCCCAACATCGCAAATGCTCCTCTTGTGTGCCATTGCTTACTAGGAAGCCATATGGAACTGTATAGTCCGTAAGTCAATGAAGTGACAAACGTCAGATTCAGAGTGCCAAACATCGCAATCGAACTTTTGGCTCACCACTCTCTCTCTCTAAACTTTGAAATTTTTTCGATCGGCCGGAGTGGTTTTCGTGAGCAGCCATAAATGCAATATCAATGACTAGTCTCAAGTATTCAAAGGAGATAAGTGAAGCTCGTGTATGGTGTTCAAGGAAACCAACAGAACACTAACTCCTATCCTAGAGTTGGTTTCGATGGTAACTTCCAAACAGATTCGAATCGACAGCTAGCCAAAACCGAATTGATTCTAGGGTTGTACTTGATTGATCTCGAGGAGCAGAGACACGGACTCAACTTCAAGAGTAAATTGAATCTACTTTTTTTTTGTTTTATGGGGACACAAGATCAAATTACGCGAGGGAACACAAAGATCAGCACGTAAACAAAATTCTAATGGATCAAGACTTAAGAAAACTCACGAAAATAACAGATGCGAAACTAGAGTTTGGAATTTTTTTTGTGTTTTCGGTTTATGGACTATAGGACAGCAAGTAATGAGCCTGCTAGTGCCATTCGTTAATAGAGGAGCCATATGGAACTGTGACGAGTCTAGCAAGACCGCGAAGAGCTAAACATCGCAGGCACTTCTCGTAAACACATGCTTAGTGAAAAGCCATTCGAATCCACCCGAGTCATGCAACCCAACCGAGTGCCCAACATCGCAATGCTCCTCTTGTGTGCCATTGCTTACTAGGGAAGCCATATGGAACTGGTATGAACTCTGTAAGTCAATGAAGTGCCAAACGTCAGATTCAGAGTGCCAAACATCGAATCGAACTTTTGGCTCACCACTCTCTCTCTAAACTTTGAAAAATTTTTTCGATCGGCCGGAGTGGTTTTCGTGAGCAGCCATAAAAGCAATATCAATGTAGTGTCAAGTATTCAAAGGAGATAAGTGAAGCTCGTGTATGGTGTTCAAGGAAACCAGCAGAACACTAACTCCTATCCTAGAGTTGGTTTCGATGGCAACTTCCAAACAGATTCGAATTGGACAGCTAGCCAAACCGAATTGATTCTAGGTTGTACTGATTGATCCGGGAGGAGTCAGAGACACGGACTCAACTTCAAGAGTAAATTGAATCTACTTTTTGTTTTATGGGGACACAAGATCAAGTTACGCGAGGGAACACAAAGATCAGCACGTAAACAAAATTCTAATGGATCAAGACTTAAGAAAACTCACTAAAATAACAGATGCTAAACTAGGGTTTGGAATTTTTTTGTGTTTTCGCTTATGGACTATAGGACAGCAAGTAATGAACCTCGTTGTGTGCCATTCGTTAATAGAGAAGCCATATGGAACCAGACGAGTCTAGCAAGATCAAGAAGAGCGAAACATCGCAGGCACTTCTCAAACACATGCTTAGTGAAAAGCCATTCGAATCCACCCGAGTCATGCAACCCAACCGAGTGCCCAACATCGCAAATGCTCCTCTTGTGTGCCATTGCTTACTAGGGAAGCCATATGGAACTGCGGCAGTCCGGTAAGTCAATGAAGTGACAAACGTCAGATTCAGGAGTGCCAAACATCGAATCGAACTTTTGGCTCACCACTCTCTCTCTCTAAACTTTGAAATTTTTTTTCGATCACCGAGTGGTTTTCAGAGCAGCCATAAATGCAATATCAATGACTAGTGTCAAGTATTCAAAGGAGATAAGTGAAGCTCGGTGTATGGTGTTCAAGGAAACCAACAGGAACACTAACTCCTATCCTAGAGTTGGTTTTCGATGGCAACTTCCAAACAGATTCGAATCGACAGCTAGCCAAACCGAATTGGATTCTAGGGTTGTACTTGATTGATCCGGGAGGAGTCAGAGACACGACTCAACTTCAAGAGTAAATTGAATCTACTTTTTTTTGTTTTATGGGGACACAAGATCAAATTACGAGGGAACACAAAGATCAAGACGTAAACAAAATTCTAATGGATCAAGACTTAAGAAAACTCACGAAAATAATGATGAAACTAGAGTTTGGAATTTTTTTGTGTTTTCGGTTTATGGACTATAGGATGCAAGTAATGAGCCCTCATAGTGCCATTCGTTAATAGAGGAGCCATATGGAACTGACGAGTTCAGCAAGACTGCAAGAGCTTAAACATCGCAAAGCACTTCTCAGAAACACATGCTTAGTGAAAAGCCATTCGAATCCACCCGAGTCATGCAACCCAACCGAGTGCCCAACATCGCAATGCTCCTCTTGTGTGCCATTGCTTACTAGGGAAGCCATATGGAACTGCGCGTAGTCTGTAAGTCAATGAAGTGACAAACGTCAGATTCAGAGTGCCAAACATCGCAATCGAATTTTGGCTCACCACTCTCTCTCTAAACTTTGAAATTTTTTCGATCTACCGAGTGGTTTTCGTGAGCAAATATAAATGCAATATCAATGACTAGTCTCAATTATTCAAAGGAGATAAGTGAAGCTCGTGTGTATGGTGTTCAAGGAAACCAACGAACACTAACTCCTATCCTAGAGTTGGTTTCGATGGCAACTTCCAAACAGATTCGAATCGACAGCTAGCCAAAACCGAATTGGATTCTAGGTTGTACTTGATTGATCCGGGAGGAGTCAGAGACACGACTCAACTTCAAGAGTAAATTGAATCTACTTTTTTGTTTTATGGGGACACAAGATCAAGTTACGCGAGGGAACACAAAGATCAAAGACGTAAACAAAATTTAATGGATCAAGACTTAAGAAAACTCACGAAAATAACAGATGTAAACTAGGGTTTGGAATTTTTTTGTGTTTTCGTTTATGGACTATAGGACAAAAGTAATGAACCCGTGTGTGCCATTCGTTAATAGAGAAGCCATATGGAATCAGACGAGTCTAGCAAGACCGCTAAGAGCGAAACATCGCAGTTGCACTTCTCGTGAAACACATGCTTAGTGAAAAGCCATTCGAATCCACCCGAGTCATGCAACCCAACCGAAAGTGCCCAACATCGCAATGCTCCTCTTGTGTGCCATTGCTTACTAGGGAAGCCATATGGAACTGTATGAGTCCGTAAGTCAATGAAGTGACAAACGTCAGATTCAGAGTGCCTAACATCGCAATCGAACTTTTGGCTCACCACTCTCTCTCTCTAAACTTTGAAATTTTTTTCGATCGGCCGAGTGGTTTTCGTGAGCAGCCATAAATGCAATATCAATGACTAGTCTCAAGTATTCAAAGGAGATAAGTGAAGCTCGGTGTATGGTGTTCAAGGAAACCATGGAACACTAACTCCTATCCTAGAGTTGGTTTCTGATGGTAACTTCCAAACAGATTCGAATCGACAATTAGCCAAAACCGAATTGGATTCTAGGGTTGTACCTTGATTGATCCGGGAGGAGTCAGAGACACGGACTCAACTTCAAGAGTAAATTGAATCTACTTTTTTTTGTTTTATGGGGACACAAGATCAAATTACGCAAGGAACACAAAGATCAACACGTAAACAAAATTCTAATGGATCAAGACTTAAGAAAACTCATTAAAATAACAGATGTAAACTAGGGTTTGGAATTTTTTTGTGTTTTCGCTTATGGACTATAGGACAAAAATAATGAACCCTGCTAGTGCCATTCGTTAATAGAGGAGCCATATGGAATCCACGAGTCTAGCAAGATCTGCGAAGAGCTTAAACATCGCAAAGGCACTTCTCGTAAACACATGCTTAGTGAAAAGCCATTCGAATCCACCCGAGTCATGCAACCCAACCGAGTGCCCAACATCGCAAATGCTCCTCTTGTGTGCCATTGCTTACTAGGAAGCCATATGGAACTGCAAGTAGTCCGTAAGTCAATGAAGTGCCAAACGTCAGATTCGTAGAGTGCCAAACATCGAATCGAACTTTGGCTCACCACTCTCTCTCTCTAAACTTTGAAATTTTTTTTCGATCTACTGAGTGGTTTTCGTGAGCAGCCATAAAAGCAATATCAATGTGTAGTGTCAAGTATTCAAAGGAGATAAGTGAAGCTCGTGTATGGTGTTCAAGGAAACCAAAGGTGAACTAACTCCTATCCTAGAGTTGGTTTCGATGGCAACTTCCAAACAGATTCGAATTGGACAGCTAGCCAAACCGAATTGGATTCTAGGGTTGTACCTGGATTGATCTCGGAGGAGTCAGAGACACTGACTCAACTTCAAGAGTAAATTGAATCTACTTTTTTTTGTTTTATGGGGACACAAGATCAAGTTACGCGAGGAACACAAAGATCAAAGACGTAAACAAAATTCTAATGGATCAAGACTTAAGAAAACTCACTAAAATAACAGATGCGAAACTAGTGTTTGGAATTTTTTTGTGTTTTCGGATTATGGACTATAGGACAACAAGTAATGAACCTCAGTGCCATTCATAATAGAGAAGCCATATGGAATCTGACGAGTCTAGCAAGATCCAAGAGCTTAAACATCGCAAAGGCACTTCTCAGAAACACATGCTTAGTGAAAAGCCATTCGAATCCACCCGAGTCATGCAACCCAACCGAGTGCCCAACATCGCAAATGCTCCTCTTGTGTGCCATTGCTTACTAGGGAAGCCATATGGAACTGTATGAGTCTGGTAAGTCAATGAAGTGACAAACGTCAGATTCGGAGTGCCAAACATCGCAATCGAACTTTTGGCTCACCACTCTCTCTCTCTCTCTAAACTTTGAAATTTTTTTCGATCTACCGGAGGGTTTCGTGAGCAGCCATAAATGCAATATCAATGACTAGTCTCAAGTATTCAAAGGAGATAAGGAAGCTCGTGTATGGTGTTCAAGGAAACCAACAGAACACTAACTCCTATCCTAGAGTTGGTTTTGATGGTAACTTCCAAACAGATTCTAACTGACAGCTAGCCAAAACCGAATTGATTCTAGGGTTGTACCTTGATTGATCCGGGAGGAGTCAGAGACACGGACTCAACTTCAAGAGTAAATTGAATCTACTTTTTTTGTTTTATGGGGACAAGATCAAATTACGCGAGGGAACACAAAGATCAAGACGTAAACAAAATTCTAATGGATCAAGACTTAAGAAAACTCAATAAAATAACATGCGAAACTAGGGTTTGGAATTTTTTGTGTTTTCGCTTATGGACTATAGGACAGCAAGTAATGAACCTCTTAGTGCCATTCGTTAATAGAGGAGCCATATGGAACTGCACAGTCTAGCAAGACCGCGAAGAGCGAAACATCGCAGAAGCACTTCTCGTAAACACATGCTTAGTGAAAAGCCATTCGAATCCACCCAGTCATGCAACCCAACCGAGTGCCCAACATCGCAATGCTCCTCTTGTGTGCCATTGCTTACTAGGGAAGCATATGGAATCCGTGGCGAAGTCTGTAAGTCAATGAAGTGCCAAACGTCGATTCAGGAGTGCCAAACATCGTGAATCGAACTTTGGCTCACCACTCTCTCTCTCTCTAAACTTTGAAATTTTTTTCGATCCAATGAGTGGTTTTCGTGGAGCAGCCATAAAAGCAATATCAATGTGTAGTGTCAAGTATTCAAAGGAGATAAGTGAAGCTGTGTGTATGGTGTTCAAGGAAACCAAGTGTGAACACTAACTCCTATCCTAGAGTTGGTTTTGATGGCAACTTCCAAACAGACTCGAATTGGACAGCTAGCCAAAACCGAATTGACTCTAGGTTGTACCGGATTGATCCGGGAGGAGTCAGAGACACCGACCAACTTCAAGAGTAAATTGAATCTACTTTTTTTGTTTTATGGGGACACAAGATCAAGTTACGCGAGGAACACAAAGATCAAAGACGTAAACAAAATTCTAATGGATCAAGACTTAAGAAACTCACGAAATAAAGATGTAAACTAGGGTTTGAATTTTTTTTGTGTTTTCGGATTATGGACTATAGGACAAGCAAGTAATGAACCCGTTGTGTGCCATTCGTTAATAGAGAAGCTATATGGAACAGACGTAGTCTAGCAAGATCAAGGAAGAGCTAAACATCGCAAAGGCACTTCTCAAAACACATGCTTAGTGAAAAGCCATTCGAATCCACCCGAGTCATGCAACCCAACCGAGTGCCCAACATCGCAAATGCTCCTCTTGTGTGCCATTGCTTACTAGGAAGCCTATATGGAACTGCGGCGTAGTCCGTAAGTCAATGAAGTGACAAACGTCAGATTCAGGAGTGCCAAACATCGCGAATCGAACTTTTGGTTCACTCACTTCTCTCTAAACTTTGAAATTTTTTCGATCTACCGAGTGGTTTTCGTGAGCAGCCATAAATGCAATATCAATGACTAGTCTCAAGTATTCAAAGGAGATAAGTGAAGCTCGTGGTATGGTGTTCAAGGAAACCAACAGGAACACTAACTCCTATCCTAGAGTTGGTTTCGATGGCAACTTCCAAACAGATTCTGAATCGGACAGCTTAGCCAAAACCGAATTGGATTCTAGGGTTGTACTTGATTGATCTCGGGAGGAGCAGAGACACGACTCAACTTCAAGAGTAAATTGAATCTACTTTTTTTGTTTTATGGGGACACAAGATCAAGTTACGCGAGGGAACACAAAGATCAAGACGAAACAAAATTCTAATGGATCAAGACTAAGAAAATTCACGAAAATAACAGATGCTAAACTAGAGTTTGAATTTTTTGTGTTTTCGTTTATGGACTATAGGATGCAAGTAATGAGCTCATAGTGCCATTCGTAATAGAGGAGCCATATGGAACTGCATTTAGTCTAGCAAGACCGCTGGAAGAGCGAAACATCGCAAAGCACTTCTCGTGAAACACATGCTTAGTGAAAAGCCATTCGAATCCACCCGAGTCATGCAACCCAACCGAGTGCCCAACATCGCAATGCTCCTCTTGTGTGCCATTGCTTACTAGGAAAGCTATATGGAACTCCGTATAGTCTGTAAGTCAATGAAGTGCCAAACGTCAGATTCAGAGTGCCAAACATCGCAATCAACTTTTGGCTCACTCACTCTCTCTCTAAACTTTGAAATTTTTCGATCGGCCGGAGTGGTTTTCGTGGAGCAGCCATAAAAGCAATATCAATGTGTAGTGTCAAGTATTCAAAGGAGATAAGTGAAGCTCGTGGTGTATGGTGTTCAAGGAAACCAAGCAGGGAACACTAACTCCTATCCTAGAGTTGGTTTCGATGGCAACTTCCAAACAGATTCGAATTGGACAGCTAGCCAAAACCGAATTGGATTCTAGGGTTGTACTGGATTGATCCGGGAGGAGTCGAGACACGGACTCAACTTCAAGAGTAAATTGAATCTACTTTTTTGTTTTATGGGGACACAAGATCAAGTTACGCGAGGGAACACAAAGATCAAAGACGTAAACAAAATTCTAATGGATCAAGACTTAAGAAAACTCACGAAAATAACAGATGTAAACTAGTGTTTGGAATTTTTTTTTGTTTTCGGATTATGGACTATAGGACAACAAGTAATGAACCTGTGTGTAGTGCCATTCGCTAATAGAGAAGCCATATGGAACAGCACGTAGTCTAGCAAGATCGCGAAGAGCTTAAACATCGCAGCAGCACTTCTCGTAAAACACATGCTTAGT
>JAYGGG010000215.1:0-28275 GCA_036346245.1 Bonia amplexicaulis | reverse complement strand
AATAGGAGTCTATCCGGATCTCATCCGACTGAGCCCATATCCAATCACATTCGAATTAGTGTTCCAACCTGCTATGTGTGACCAGAGGTTCACGTGATACTTGGTCGCACCCGTAAACACCTTTCCCGTCACCACCTATAATAGCGCCTCAGCAAGACATATTAACCCCAAAGTATACGTGAAGATCATATCTACGAACCCGTATGTTCTCATGTACTAACCTTTGCCTCACGATATAGATTAAGCTCACACAGACCCGTGTCATCCTCTTAATAGCTCAATCACTCTCTCGATTCCGTGATGGATTATAAACTCGTGATTGACCTCAATCACCTGGCATGGCCATGCACTTTCATAATCCATTACATCGAGGGGCCCGTAGATATCTCTCCATAAGGAGGGGCAAATTCATCTTGATCATTCACATCCCACTACATGTTTCATGGCAAACCCAAAGACTACTTTTTATGACTACCCAGCCACGGAGTAGTGTTTAGTAGTCCCAAAGTAAGCTACTACGCATGCCGGGAACCATGATGATCTCAAGTCTAAGGATTCCACATAAACACTACTTGAGACCAACCGATGACACTTGGAATCTCTCAGTTGTCTCATGGCGGGTCTATCCAACATATGTTCACTAACACATGTCCATATTATTGATTTGGTATCTCCATACCATGATCCATGAGACATGATCATCAATCAATACATATGTCGATCTTTGAATCATATTTGTTCCTCATATGAAATATAATCGTGATCATTTAGAAATAGCAACATTTTGGCATTAAGAGTCTCATGAATAAGTCACATACTCATTGATCAATAATGATAATGTCTATTTCAAGGAACAAAGCAATGTATCATAAACATAGTATGTGATATATTCAACATCTCCATGTTGCCTCTAGGCATATCACCAATGTACCATTGCCGAGGACCATCACCAAAGAAACAATGGAGGTACATGACGATGATCTTGTTGGTCGACTGCTTGCCCGCTTGACTGGGATGGAAAGCCGACGCCATGTGAAGCTTGGTGCCGCCACCAGACCGCTTCTTTCCGTAATGTGGAGGTGAAGACAGATCCCGGCCCGAGACCATGGACCGGGAATGCCGTGGAGGCGCACCACCCGGCGAAGAAGACCCGCGCCACCGATTCAAGCAGAGTATGGGTGCGCGAGGGGATGAAGTGGCAAGATTGGTCAAGCGGTCGACCACCGTTAATATGACGGATTTACACCCACACGCCGCAAGGCCTCGATGAAGTCCACCGATGTCGCCTGCATCGTCGTGGGAACGCCAGAGGGAGTAGGCCTACGGTGTAGATGCTCGGTCTTGTAGGCCGACATGTGGCGCAGCGCGATGTAGTCCCTGACGACCCGCGGAGGTTGGGGAGGAAAGTCGCATGGAGTCGATGGAGGGTGCGCTATGCCCTCATGGCCGCCATCGCGGCACGGGAGAGCAAACAGGAGCAAATGCGACGCCGAGAGATGTAGAGCCGGCCGTCGAACGCCACGATGCCGCCGATGAGGGACCACGTGCCAGACGGGCCGGCCGTGATCTCGCCCCGAGCGCCACCGCGCCGGGTCGCCGGTGTTGGCGTGGATGAGGCGGTCGATGAAGTCAAGCGCGCCCGAGATGGTAAAGAACCGCGCTTCTTCTCGTGTCGCTCGCTCGACGAGCGCCACCACCAGACAGGTGCTGCCCGGCTTGTATTCCACCGAGAAGTCGAAGCCCAGAGCTTGCCCACCCAAAGGGTGCCGAGGAATGGTGGCTGCTGATCCAAAGAAGAACTTGAGACCGAAATGGCGGCCACTGCCGGAAGCCGCCCCAGAGATATGGGCCGCTGCTGGCGACAATGAGGACGAGGCCGATGAGTTCGTCAGAGGCCGCCAAGGAGCGATGGCGCGCGTGCCACAGCCGATCAAGAAAGCCACCGGTGTCGGCCTTGCAGAGAACCGCCCAAAGCCGCATGAGAAGCATCGCACTCGACGACGAAGGGTCAAAGTCCCAAGGGCGAGGATGGGCGCGGTGGTGATGGCGGCTTTGAGCGCCGTGAAAGCCGCCCCCACCGGGCGCACCATGAGAACCCTCCTGCGCAAAGAACGCCAGGAGTGGTGCCGCAATCGTCCCAAATTCCTTGACGAACTTGCGGTAGTACCCCATGAGACCAAGGAAACCGCGATCGCCACAGCACGGGTGTTGGCCATCCCGACTCACCGCACCTTTGGTCGGGTCCATGGACACCCCAATGACGAAATGGTGTGGCCGAGGTAGGATATGGAGTCGACGCCGAAAGCGCACTTGGAACGCTTGACTAAGAGGCGGTGCCGCCGAGGACGTTGAGGACACAAGACGCGTCGCAGCGATGGTCCGCCTGTGTTGTCAAGATGAGGATGTCGTCAAGAAGACGAGAACGAAACGGCGGAGGAACGGGCGCAGATGTCGCTCATGAGTGCTCGAACGCCGCTGGCGCTGCACAACCCGAACGGCATGACCAGAATTCAGAGGCCGCCGGGTGCGGAACGTTTTGGCGACATCTCGACGCCAGCATCCCGACTCGATGATACCCGAGCG
The DNA here is from genome assembly GCA_036346245.1 of Bonia amplexicaulis. Taxonomy (NCBI): domain Eukaryota; kingdom Viridiplantae; phylum Streptophyta; class Magnoliopsida; order Poales; family Poaceae; genus Bonia; species Bonia amplexicaulis. Next base: position 25,692 of record JAYGGG010000215.1, on the reverse strand, counting down.
AGGTCTAGTTTGGTGAAGAACGCGCTGCGGAGCTCGCCGAGGAGCTCGTCAACCACCGTATCGGATATGCGCCCTGATGGTGATGGCGCTCAAGGCGCAGAGTCGGCGCAACCGCCAGAGCCATCGGCCTTCTTGACGAGCAAGACCGAGAGGAGAATGCCGACGCGGCGCGCGGATGATGCCCCGGGCGAGCATGGCGCGACCGCTGCCCAACCGTGCTTGTGTGATGCGGGTATCAGAAGGGACGACCACCGCAAGGATCCCGGAAGTAGGTTGATGCCGTGGTCCCTCGGATCGAGGCGGTGGCATGCCCGCTGGCTCTGCTGAAGACGGCGCGAACTCGCTGAGGACGGCGTGAGGAGGTCAAGGACTACAAGACTGAACGCGGGCCCAAGGAACGGGCGATGCCCGCCAATCAGACGCGTGGTCACGACGCTAGCGACATGGTGAGGGCACCGAATCCCATAGAATCGGCCCCAACAGTGGCATAGCCAATCGAGTGCCGAGCATGACGTCAGAGCCGCCGTAAGGATAGAAGTCGCCGAGAAAATCTCGCCGATGTTGAACGCGGTGGCGCCAGAATGCCGGGACGCCACGCTGCTCGCCGTCACACTGGTGACGTCTCACCGCCCAATGACCGCACCGGTTCAGGCGGGCGGCCGCCTTCGAGACGGTTGTGCGATGAGCCGTAGTCGATGAGGGCGAGGAGGGAGGCGCCGCCAGCCGGATGTGCACCGCATCGCCCACCGTGCGACCCGCGATCGCGCAGCCGATATCGTGGGCCTCACCCGTTGTCTCGCCGGCCCCTTGGTGGCGCTGCCTTCCGCGCGGCCGTGTCGAGGAGGAAGATGCGCGGCAGCACCTGATTGTGGCCGCGCCCGAACTTCGCTGCGCTTGAAGCAGAGGCCGAGGCGGCGCTGCCTCCATCTCGCCGAGATAGACGTTTCACTGGCGCCCTTCGACGGTGAGCGGTTGTGCGCGGGGCAATTGGCGGCTCGCCGCCAAGCGCAGCGTGGTCGGGGAAAAGAGGGCAGAGGCCTTGTGTTTAAGGGCGAAGCTGCCCGCAACGCAAGACCGATGGCGAGCTCCAACTTGCGGGCAAGGCTCATCGCGACGGCCAAGGACCATGGATTGTGGATCTCGACGCCGAGGCCGAGCGGCGTTGAGGCCGGGTGAAGATCCGACCTTCGTGTCTTGAGGACGCCGGCTGGGAAGGAGCGCCGAACCGCTTCCTCGTAGTCGACGACGGAGTTGGCCGACTTGCACGCCATCACCGCCCAGCTGGTTGGAGCGAAGGCGGCCCAAACGGAGATGGAGAAGTTCGGAAGTGGCGCCATGGCGGGTACCTCCTCCGTTGGATTTGATGTACCAAACCGGCGCCGCCTTGCAAGTTGTAGGAGGCCATCCAAACCTTTTCCTCCTCCGCGCGTCATCTGGTGAAGAAGGACTCGCAGCCGATTGATGAAGGCCAAGGATCTGACTTCCGTCCGAACTTGGGGAAGTCCATCTTCCGAATCGCGAGGGCGGTCGCTGTGGTGCTCGCCGCTGTTGAGCCGGGGACCGGACGCCGAGGACGACGCCATGCTCTCGCTGAGCGCATCCACCTTGGTTCGAGGGTGTCCACCGTCGGGACAAGGCATGGATGAGGCTCGCGAGGTCGGCCAAGGTTGGTTCAGCCATGGGTGAGACGAACGGTGGGGAAAGAAGGCGCCATGGCGGTGGGTGGGATGCGGGAGGAAGAGGAACGGCCGAAGTCGATACCAGTTGTCAAGGGCGCCGATACCTAAGACAAGGGCCTCACTACGTAACTCGTAGGCCTGGAGGAGGTAGGAACCTGTGGGTTTTGCCTCGACGCCCAATGGTGAAGGGGATGAGATTAAGAATAGAGGAGGTAGATTAGAATATGTTTGTTCTTTTTCCTTCCTTTCTCAACAAATTGCTTACAGCCTTTTATATAGGCACTTGGCCTCAATAAAAGAAACTAACCCTTTCCACAATCCCCTTGGTTGTGGCCTCGCCATGCTAATATCTCAAATCTCTTAGCCACTAGTCGGGCCTCGATCCCCGATCCTGCCATGCCGAAGAGGCAGAGTGCTCTGTGTGCCCCCTACACCGGTAGTGGCGGCCCCACATGACAAGAATGTTGATGATGTTGGAGTCACTGCATAGGAACAAGATGCCTTCTGATGTGGATGGAAGACATTGTTGACATTTGTTGTCACATTGACTTACTCAGATATGGCCTGAGGAACAAGATGGGTAGTCGACAGAAGTTTAAGGAGACACAACAATGTTGCACATAGATCCGCTAGAGATGTGGCTTGCCATGCCGTCACGCCCCAATCCTCTATGCAACATCCGCCGGCGCTTCCATCTTGATGAGGACATCCCGATTGACCGCTTATGCGAGCACGAGCTAAAAAGATTAATCAACAAGTGAAGTCGCCCTAGTTGAATTTGGTTTTAATTTAAGTGACAACCGGATACTATCTCATACAAATATTTTGTGTATTCTCATGTTTGAACGCTAGAAGCTTTTGGGGTCGAAACAATGAAGGAGAAGCTCATGGAGGCCAAGCAAAGGGAGATAAGTTCTAACAATCAAAGCCAAGTCGGATCGTCCAAAAGTTCAACCAAACTCACGAATCCACTCAGACGCTCGATCAATCCAATCAAGATCAAAACAACTTCCAATCGCATCACACAACTTAGGATACAATGGCACCATTCCATCGCCTTCGCACTGCCGTGAGCAATGTCACCACAACATTCTTCTAGTAAGTTCTATCGTTTTTCGCGCAAGTAGATAGGTCATAACTCGACACGCTAATTTTTATAGTTCTATATGAACATTTTATTCCATGCAAGGTATATTATAATTGTGCTTTAATACCATTAAAACTGGATAATTAGAGGCACCATGACCATGTTCGCTGAGCGCCTAGATTAGAAGTACCCACATAAATCAAGAAAGAGGAAGGATGAATCTGTATGGTTATTCGAGTTCAGAATTAAGACAACTCTATTTTCAAATATAAAATATACATTGTACATTGTCGCAATATAGCATCTAGTCGTGGAATTGCATGCATTTACGCTAGTTCAAAAATGCGCTTGATGAAGTTTTTAGACTGCTAGCTCAATTTGTTGTGGACCTTCAACAATGTGCTAATTTAACTGTGTTTTCTCTTGTTTTACATTAGAAACCATAAATTATGCATGTTCGATGTTCTTGTAATGTTGATGCTTTGTTGACACCATCACATTCTCGCTTAATGGGAAATGTGCACTAGGAGTAAGATCTCATTGTGGTGTGGATACTCAATAAAATCTTTCTAGAAAAAGTTATCCAAACTTTTCTAAAAAAAGGTTGCATTTGATCTGCAGCTTTAGTCTCTCGATGGTTTTGTCCCAACAGCACTCATATTTGTTGATCCACCACCGATTCTCGCGCCTCTCGAACTAGGTAATTTCTAAGCATTATGGAGATGCACACTTCCCGTATAAAAGTCAAACTCACACATCGCAGCCCGCAAGAACAAGAAGTTTGTGTTGAAAATAACATGTAAACAGAACCCTCTCCTTGCCTTGTTTGTTAACTGCTTATATTGTAGTCGTGATGATTTTAGTTTAGAGCATTAATGGCACATTAAACCCTTCTTCTTTGCCCTTAATAAAAGCAATATTTTGGTGGACAATAGCGCAGCAGTAATGCACAATTTTGTTGTTGAAGGAAAATTATGTTGCATACAAAGAAGGTACTTCGAGGATTCTCGATAGGATGTGGCATGCAAGGATGCTATAACTCACAAAACAAGGTACATATCTTTAAGGTGGCAAAAGCTACCTATTTGCTTATTGCGGGTGTGAATAATTTGTTTCGTTGAAGTTTATTATACAGGAGTACTGGTCATTCATTGAACCTGGTTTTTATCATAAGCTTCAAATTTCAGTTACATGGCTGGACGATGTTGCCAGAAGAACATGTCTTGTGATTGTTGCAAACGATTCATGGATCATTTTGATGGGAATATGAAGTGTTTCCTTAGTCACATGACTACCAATTTTAGGCATAGCATGGTAAGCAAAAATCAAGATCTAATGTGCCGAGATACCTTGTCTACATATTTTCTTTGTTATTACTAGTTGGTTTTACATGTATGACTGGAGGAATTTGCGCTCGCTACATTGATGAACTTGATTTGAGTTACTCAAATGCATGTATCTAGGCTCTAGCCAAACATGTGAATACCGAAAAGTACACTAGATTCTCGAGCATTGTAAACGGAGCAAAGATAATCTCCCGGCATTCTCGATAATAAATCGCTTGGTTACGCTTATTCATTAAATTAAGATCACTCTAGCAAGAGAATTTCATAAGTCGAAGATGATGGCTAATATATTGCCTGCTCAATTTCAACCATGCTTTATTTTGTCAATGTGAACTTCCATAATATATTTATATTTGCTTAGGAATACCGTCACGACATAGGTTTGTTCCACATTCATTGAATTCTATAAATTTGGTACTAATACTAAACGACTAGCAAGATTTCCCACTCTTTGTCAGGTGTCTTGGATGGTGTTTACTTCTACTATCATTCATGGAAGGATTTCTAGACTATTTATACTTTCCAAAGGGTGCCATAAAATGTGTCTTTCCATCAAAGGATAGCGCCCATCTTTCAACAGATCGCCACCTTCAACTAAAAGTTGTTTGGTCATTAAACATCTCTTAAGTGTCAAGATCCGAGGGTTAATATTCTAGTGGAGTTCAACTGATGGCTACATTTTTAAGGTGACATTGCATATTCGTGGATTTTGCATTAAGAGTTAATTTAGTAAAGAAGAACTAAAATATAAAGGCACTCCATTTATCAATGCATTGCCCGAGACTTCACCATACATCTAACATTCTACATCAATTCTTCACATTGTTCTGCTGTTTTGCTGCCTGTGACTTGCTCGCTTAAACCAAGATTTTGCTATTGTTCCCTGCACTATACCAAACAGTGTTTATGAACGGTGAAAATTTGGAGATCTCGATTCAATTCAACCTTGCGATTCGGTAATAGCGCATTGACGCTATCTTATTCCTTGTATTCCGATTCGGATTAATAGCAAACTAGTGTATGTACTTTGGGAAAATTCGCCACAATTTCTTTGTTCTTCATTTATGTGTTGGACCTGATTATAGTCTGCTTTGTGCATAGGAATTTAGGAGGTTGGGTGGGTGGGGAGTAATTTGTTGTTTGCACATTGGTATATTCCACTCAAGGGCAGCATTGGTGCTGGTTGGTATATCGGCTGGAGGAGACAAGGGGACAAATATTGGATCTTCCAAACAATCCAAAAGGTTCATAATGGTTTGCAAAAAAAAAAGATGATGTTTTTCTTTGGGCCGTGAGCACAAAAGGAAGAGAGACGAGTAGTGCATAGGGAGTTTCAGCTTAGGACAAGGAATGTTTCTAGAGTGTACAATATCTCAGACATATTTTATTTGAAGACTTCCAATCATCATCGAGACTTTAGTCAGTACAACATCGCAACAATCCCGCCTTAGAGAGAATTGTGCATTTTGCTGTGTGATCCCGCTTGATCAATAACCGAAATGAAATCGATTCGTTGGAATGGCTCTTTGTTTCGCTTGATTAGTTAATCTTTTCTCCGTGATTCTCAAGGCGTTTAATTTCACCGTTATAGTTATTTGCTTATGTTACAGGATATATATATTCCATATTGGGGAATTCCCAGAGTAGAAGACCCTGATTGATTGAGACTTTGAGACCTGACTGGTCATGTGGCAACTGCAGATGCAGGACATCTCCCAAAAGATTCTGAAGAGCGAGTACCTTAAAAGGACATCGCAGCAGAGTTCACCGGACAATATAGTGGGGGTTTCAGTCCATATCAAAAGTATTTTTTGGAAGCTCAAATGCTTCTGACTTATGGACTCCCCCTTTTTATATCCATGTAAGTTGCAAAGAGGTTCAGATCGATGATCATCAGTATAGTTGTGTTCTTTCCTTGCAACATAACGGTAAGTAAGCATCTGCCACACAGAATACTCCATCTGTTTTGCTAAAAGGATTATAATATTAGGGAATCTACTGCTTAAATAAGAATCATCTGTGTTCTATGTTATCTTAGATGTCAGCTTCTGTAGATTTCCTGCCAGTTCCTTTTTTCCCCCTTGAAGGAGGGGATCCCTGCCAGCTTTTAGTGAGAAGAAAAAGATAACTTCTCCATAGTAATCATTTGGTGCCTATACCTCTAGCTACCTGAATAGTCCGTCCATGTGACCATGAGGTTCTTTTCAAAAGAGATATGATTCCCTTCCTTTGGTCAATATAATCGATCGAAGTATGCTTCATAATGCACATAAGTGTACGCCACCACCCGTGTGTGTGTGTGTATCAATGTTATCTATATTAAGGAGCTTTGTCTTTGAGCCTTTCCCCTGGCATAACCATTCGATTGTCAAGCCTCTGTTCAAAGGTAAGGGCGCCTAAACTATCCCTAATTCTCTATAGCCTGCACCAAGAAAGTGAGACTGTGAGTGTGTCAAGAGCATTTCTTCACCGCTTGTTACGCTTGTGTTGAAAATGCTCTTGAAAAAGTTTGTGTTGAAAATAACATGTAAACGTTAACCTCTCCTTGCCTTGTTTGTTAACTGCTTATATTGTAGTCGTGATGATTTTTGGGCTAGTTTAGAGCATTAATGGCCCATTAAACCCTTCTTCTTTGCCCTTAATAAAAGCAATATTTTGGTGGACCATAGCAGCAGTAATGCACAATTTTGTTGTTGAAGGCAAATTACGCTGCATACAAAGAAGGTACTCTCGAGGATTCTCGATAGGATGTGGCATGCAAGGATGCTATAACTCACAAAACAAGGTACATATCTTTAAGGTGGCAAAAGCTACCTATTTGCTTATTGTGGTGTGAATAATTTGTTTCGCTGAAGTTTTATTATACAGAGTACCGGTCATTCATTGAACCTCGGTTTTATCATAAGCTTCAAATTTCACTTACACTACCGGACGACACGCCGTAAGAACATGTCTTGTGATTGTTGCAAACGATTCATGGATCATTTTGATGGGAATATGAAGTGTTTCTTAGTCACATGACTACCAATTTTAGGCATAGCATGGTAAGCAAAAATCAAGATTCTAATGTGCCGAGATACCTTGTCTACATATTTTCTTTGTTATTACTAGTTGGTTTTACATGTATGACTGGGAGGATTTTGCGCAAAGGTTACATTGATGAACTTGATTTGAGTTACTCGTAAATGCATGTATCTAGGCTCTAGCCAAACATGTGAATACCGAAAAGTACACTAGTATTCTCGAGCATTGTGAACTGAGCAAAGATAATCTCTTGGCATTCGACAATAAATCGCTTGGTTACGCTTTATTCATTAAATTAAGATCACTCTAGCAAGAGAATTTCATAAGCTGTAAGATGATGGCTAATATATTGCCTGTTGAATTTCAACCATGCTTTATTTTGTCATGTGAACTTCCGTAATATATTTATATTTGCTTAGGAATACTGCTGTTGACATAGGTTTGTTCCACATTCATTGAATTCTATAAATTTGGTACTAATACTAAACGACTAGCATTATTTCCCACTCAGGTCATGGGTGTCTTGATGGTGTTTACTTCTACTATCATTCATGGAAGGATTTCTAGACTATTTATACTTTCCAAAGGGTGCCATAAAATGTGTCTTTCCATGAAAGGATAGCGCCATGTTTCAACAACCGCCTCCTTCAACTAAAAGTTGTTTGGTCATTAAACATCTCTGAAGTGTCGAAGATCCGAGGGTTAATATTCTAGTTGAGTTCAATCTGATGGCTACATTTTTTAAGGTGACATTGCATATTCAGGATTTTGCATTAAGAGTTAATTTAGTCAAGAAGAACTAAAATATAAAGGCACTCCATTTATCAATGCATTGCCTGAGACTTCAGCTCATACATCTAACATTCTACATCATTTCTTCACATTGTTCTCGCTGTTTTGCCGCTCCAGTGACTTGCCTGCTTAAACCAATACTTTGCTATTGTTCGCAGCACCATACCAAACAGTTTATGAACCGCTTTTGAGGAAAATTAGGAACCACTAACTAGAATCCCTAATGGTAATGTTGATGATGTTGGAGTTATCGAGCATAGGAACAAGACAGCTTCTGATGTGGATGGAAGACATTTGTTGATGCCCATCAATCGAGCATAGGAACAAGATGCTTTCTGATGTGGATGGAAGACATTTTGTTGATGCCCATCACATATAAGAGAATGACTCTCTCGTGTTCGCCATCTAAACTCTTACTTTGTGGTTCCGATATTTGATTCGATTGATTTGAGAAAGTCTTTTCGTGCCGGCACTAAAATGCTTCTAATGTTCAAGAAGGAGCGACATTCTGATAGCTTAAGAAGTTCTCATGATCATACCACTCAATCTTCGCCAAAGGAAAGATCCGCTAGATGTCAAGGGGAAGCTCTGCCGCTAGGAAGCAAGAATGAACACCGCAACATCCTCTTCATCCGAGGAATCGTGTTAAATTGTTGAGTCATTTGTAATTTATGCGCCATACTTTCTTTACAGCTACATATCATGAAATTCTTCACAGAGAAGACAACCATCCGAATATGGATCTATCCAACATATCACCTAAGACTTCTCAAGATTGACTATGTCTTATCTAGTAGGTGTCAACTCGATAAAGAACAAGAGGTGAAAATAGATGCTCTTATTATGAAATTCAACCCGACATTCCTTTGCTTGTCGCTCAAATGAAGAAGAGCAATGTCAATGAGCCGCCCTTCTCTCGTAACTTGTCTTGTTCCTTTTGTCTAGTGGCTAACCCAATTTCATTGAAAGAGAGTTCTCTGCTCCAGCTTGTTTTTACTTTATAAAATTCATTAGTAGTTTGTATTGTAGTACATCCGTGGTTTTAATATTGCACGTGAAATGAAAACATACATTAAGTTATCAATTACACGTCACTGTTGCATCGTAAAAGTTTATTGAGTTTGCGCTAACTTCCGATTGGCACATTCTCGAAACACCGGGTTAAAATTTATAATCCATGCAACCTAGAATAATTTCAGTTCTAGATGCTAATTCTAACCTCGATATTTAATAACTATTAATTAGTTGGCTCGTCATTGTAGGTGTGAAACCCAAACATAAGTGAGAGATATGATTCCTCCTTGGTCAATATACCGATCGGTCAATATGCTTCATAATGCACATAAGTGTACGTCAGTCGACCCTGTGTGTGTGTGTGTATCAATGGTATCTATATTTAGGAGCTTTGTCTTTGAGCATTTCCAAGATAACCATCCGATTGTCAAGCCTCTGCTCAAAGGTAAGGGCGCCTAAACTATCCCTAATTCTTTATAGCCAGACCAAGAAAGTGAGACCGTGAGTGTGTCAAGGGCATTTCTTCACCGCTTGTTACTTGTGTTGAAAACGTTTGAAAAAAAAAGTTTGTGTTGAAAATAACATGTAAACAGAACCTCTCTCCTTGCCTTGTTTGTTAACCTGCTTATATTGTAGTCGTGATGATTTTTGGGCTAGTTTAGAGCATTAATGGCACATTAAACCCTTCTTCTTTTGCCCTTGATAAAAGCAATATTTTGGGTGGACAATAGCAGTAGTGTAATGCACAATTTTGTTGTTGAAGGAAAATTACGCTGCATACAAGAAGGTACTCGAGGATTCTCGCAAACTCTTCATCGCGTAAGCCCTTGAAAAGCTCCAGTACTTCAAACGCCGCCAAGGTTCGCCGCTGTCAAGGATGTCAACGAGACCACGATCACCAACGCAGCGATCCAAGGCCTTTGCCCGGACCACCGGGTCAATACAACGCGCGAAGCCGATAAAGACGGTGGCCAAGCTCTTCGACAAGATGGGAGTACGCAGGCAGTAAGAAGATGCGCAGGGCGACGCCTCGACACCAAGCAAGCGCAGACCTCAAGGACACCCCAAGCACAATCAGACTTCAAGGACAACTCAAACCGCAAGCAACGCAAATCCTGTGAGGGCCCCAGATGTCTTTGACATCGGCGGCTCGATGATAGCGCCCGCTGGCCGTGGACGGGATCACGAGGTCGCGGTGAGGCCGTGGCCGGGCGACGGAGCTGGGCAGGGGAGCGCCAGAACACAGTCAGGTGCGAGGTGCATGGCCGCGACAACCACCTCACACCGACATGCCCTACCACCATCACGACGCTCGCCAGAGCTGCCGCTAGGATAGCCCTAGAAGCGGGACCCCGGCGGTGGCCCACGGCAACAACCCCTGAGGGACTCTCGCGGATACAGACTGAGGGAGGCCGCCACATAAATGTCATGTCGCCAGAAGCCCACGCCGTCGACCACACCACGCGGCGGCGATCCCACCCAGCGCCACCGACCAGGCGCAAACATCATCTTCACCGTCACGACGACCGACGGAGTCGACTTTCCTCACCAGACCCTCTAGTGATCCGGCGCCATCGCAGTCGCGACGTTGCGTGTTCTCGTCGACGGGCAGCCCACCGACATTTTATTCGTCGATCTTTCGACCAAATGGGAATCCCACGGCAGGCTAGGGCCTCCGGGATCCCGCCCAGGCTTCAGCCGCCAACCGTTGAAGGCCTTGGGACAACACGCCTATGTCTCCTTCGCAAGGAGATCACGAAGAAGCAAAGACGCCACCTTTGACGCCGCCGATCTTCCCTACCCATACAACGCAACTCGATGCCCAACTCTCAACGCCTGGAGCGGTCATGCACCACAACTTCCTCTCGCATGAAACTTTCGGACCGCACGACATTGTTACCGTGTTCGAGACCAAGATCTCGCTCACGGATAGAACTCTGCACGAAGCCCCACTAGAAGGCGACGTGGTCACGCACACCCCGAGCAAGGATCACTACGCCCGAGGGCCATCGCATTATACTCAGACGCCCGGTTCCCGCGACAAACAAAACAATCGGTATATGGCGCCACTCTTCGGCCTTGCTAAACTCAAGGCCCTCTGCCGGAGGGTGCTCATCCACGCTGATCGCGGGCACGCCGACAACTTTATCGTGCCAAGGACCCCGCCCCAGCTAAGTATCTAGTCATGGTGAGGGCTGGAGCGCCATTTCTTGCTACATGAAGCCATCCCGCGGCAGTAACTAGCAAGCCGACGCTACCGCCAAGGCCGCTAGTCAAGAGATTCTCCTCCGCGGAGCCTTCACCAAGTCTTAGCCACCTCACCATCGAAAGGTGACAAGCGCGACGCAGCTCGCCCACCAAATCAGCCAAGAAGGCGATCAAGGAGCCCATCTACGGTCTCGCAGGTATAGCCGAGCCGACGACCTCTTGAGTTGCGGCGCTAGCACCGCTAGGTCCTTCAAGGCCCCGAATGGCGCCCCCACAAGCGAAGAGTTTGCGCCCACCACGCGCGATGCCCGCCGCAGAGTGAGGGACAAAGCCTCGCCGAATTATGTAGGCTTTGTGGCTCGCACATCGCGCCACAATCCCTAATCGCAAAACATTCAGACATGGCTTTATAGGCCAACGGCCATTGCGACGCCAGTGACCTCGCACGCCATGTGTGTAAAGCAAAGGATGGGAAGGGTCATCCACAAACCTTCCAATAACTTGCGCCCATCCCACCGCTTCTGGCCGCTGGCCCAGAGGCCTCCGGCGGGCAAATGGTCTGAGGAGCTTCCCAATGCGTTTTGTCCCTTCGCACAACGGTCACGCCGCCTCGGCTGTGGTTCACGCCTGCTCAAGCTCCTTTCGGGATGAGGCCACACCAAGAAATCAAGGCCGATTCGAGGTGGGTCCTTGCCTAGGTTCGACGGAAGAGCGAGCCGCCTCTAGACGCTCGACGGTGATCGAGTAAGCGCCACCGAACACGCCGCCAAGCATGCGCGCCAAGCACCACGCAGATGATCGCACTGCACTCGCGAGAGTTCCACCAGAGACCTCGCCTCAAATTACGCCGCATGCGGCAATGGTGGGCAAGCTAGAACCATGGGAAGGCCCCTACATCGTCACGACGGTTTTGCCGTAGGGGGCGATCGCCCACGACCTTGAGGGACGGACCGCCACACATGGAACATGATCCATGTGTAAAAGCTCGATGGTCGAGAGGAGAACCGCGCCCACAAACCGCCGACGCCGCCCATGTGTAAAAGCTCGCCAGACAAATGGGTAATAAATAAAGCTCACCGCTCATGAAGACAATGTTTCATGGCAAATAAGACGCCGAGGTTCTCCCTCGATGCACTCTTCTGAGTATAAATAAGACGCTGGAGGCGAGACTCTGCACTCTTCTGAGTATAAATAAGACACGCCGAGAACCCCAAGGCACTTTTCTGAGTATAACACGACGCATGGAGGCGAGACTCACCGCACTCTTCTGAGTATAAATAAGACACCCGAGGGGAACCTCAGGCCCACCCTTCGTAGTATAAATAAGATGCGCTGAGGCAAGACTCGTGCACTCTACTGAGTATAAGTAAGACACGCTAAGGGGAACCCTCAAGGCACTCTTCGAATATAAATAGGACACGCAGAGGCTTAGACTCGCATGCACTCTTCGAGTATAAATAAGACACGCTGGGCGAGACTCAAGCACTCTTCGAGTATAAATAAGACACGCCCCTGTGAACACTTCGAGTATAAAAGATGCGAGGCGAGACTCCGCTGACACCTTCTGAGTATAAATAAGACGCGAGTCGACCTGGTGCACTCTTCGCAGCAGGTAAATAAGACACGTGGAGGCGAGACTCGGTACTCTTCTGGAGAGTAATAAGACACACCGAGGTACCCCCGCGCACTCTTGGAGCATAATAAGGCACGCCGAGGCGACACTGCGGTGCACTCTTCTGAGAGTAGATAAGACACGCCAAGGGGAACCTTGGCGCACTCTCGGAGTATAAATAAGACACTGAGGTGAGATTCCATGCACATTCGTGGAGTATAAATAAAACACCAACGGACGGAGTGTGCCTCGCTCATCCGCCACTAGCTCCGCCGCCACTCGAAGGTTAGACCTGAGCGCCGCTTTTCATTCGCCGCCATCTCCGCCGCCGCCACTTCGAAGGTTAGATGGAGCGCTACCATTTATCCACCGCCACCACTGCCGCCACTCGAAGGTTAGGACGAGCGCGGCGCCACTGCTTATCCGCCGCCACCCACCGCCGCCACATCGAAGGTTAGGACGGAGCGCACTCACCGCTCACTTGCCGCCGCCCACCGCCGCCACTTCAAAAGGTTAAGGACGGACGCGGTTCACTTTATCGCAAGATGAAGGGGCCTATGTCGAACCCTCGCCCCTAGCCTACTGCATATATATTGCGCCTCGCGTCAAGTCCCGCTATCGCGATCTTCCCGAGCACTTTGCCGCGCAAGTGTTAACTAAAACAAACACACTTGCGAAAGGGATACGACGCACAAATCATTAGCCTTGGGCAACACTTCAATATAATGTGCTAAGGACAACGCTACAAGTACATTTATTCGACTTATTCTGAGGTGCTACCGTCCAATTGCCTTCTACCTTAACGCACTCGCCGAGGTCTCTCCCATCGAACGCCGCCCTCCCGTAAACGCAACCAAAGGTCGGCGCATGCTGAACCATAAGGTCCGACACCAGCAAGCTGCCCCTATTACACCCGCCGCCACAAACACCGTGATATGAGCAAAAGACTTGAAAATTTTCATTGCATTCCAAAAGGACGAGGCCATTGGCGCCGCTTACATAACATTAACACAAGGTACATAGCGGCTACATGTGCGCGTGGGCTTTGATCACACCCACGGATCGACGTCAGGCTCTGAGCTAGCGGCACCACCGGCTCACGCCAAGATTGTTACCTTCGCCGCGGCCGTGAGCTGCCGACCGCATGCACCGCCCCGCACATTACCCCACTCCCAAGATGCGCCCACCATGGGTAGCCACCGCCGACGGTAGGCGCCTCTGTGGTGGGAAGGCCGAGGATGATGCGGGTCGTCACCAACGAGCAATGGTTTCCGGCGATCGCGACACTCAACAAGCGCCAAGCCTCCGACCCACCAAGGGGGTGCTCGACAGTCCTCTGCCCGGCGTGCGAGGTGGCACCATGATGGCAAGGCCTGAGAGTGCACCTCTAAGGCCTTCATCGAGCTCCACGCCGCCATTGACGCCCGCCTAGCGCCCGGCCCTTCTCCCGATCGCCGCAGCTAGCCGGGCTTCTCCACCGGGTTATTCGCTAGAAAGGCACTGCTGCTTCAAGGCCGCGCTTAGAGATATAGCCTTCGCGCCCGAAACTCCTTCGAGGCACAGATGCATGAGCGCCCCATGGCCTGCCTGCCGGCGTGGCGGCCCGACTCAGCAGCGAAGTCGCTCCTCCGTGCCACCATGTTCAGCGAGCTCGCCATCAGAGCGCGGGCGAGGGCAAGGGCCTCAGATATCACAAAGAAGTAGCGACATCCCTACAAAGGCAAACACAATCAAGAGTGGTGCACGCATTTTGATCTTCGCGAGCTCCGCCTACATGACGACGCTGCTTGTCGGCCCAAACCGCCGCTCACAGAGTCTCGCGCCCCTCGCAAAGTTTCGCAGCCTCTCGGCCGAGGGACTAAGTCCGCCATCGTCAGCGCCGAGCCCGTGGCCGGCGCTTCCACGGGGCGTACATCAAGACACATCTGGTAGGTACGCGAGTCCCCCACTCGCCGCCTGCTGCCGGAGCCCCGCGGCGCGCCCTGACCGCAGTTCGCTGATGCCGGCGACGCCATCGCGAGCGATTGGGGTAGTCGCAAGTCGCAAGGGAGATTGAAGTGTTTATACCGCCCGTAGGGGGCAAAGATCATCGAGAAGCCACCGCGCTTGTGTCCGTAAGAGGAGCAACCGTGAGGGCATCGCCAAGATCCCGCCGCGATGACTCCACCTCGTGCCCCACAGCCCGCCTCGAGTTAGACACCGAGAGCACCGCACCGCCACTTGAATCGCCGCCGCCTCATGGGCGAAGTTCGTCACGCCGACGCTTTGAGGCACATCGTCGACCCCAAAGATCCGTGTAGGTGATGAAGCCCGAGAGATCATGTGGAAATGATCCCATCTTTGTGATGAGTATTTGACCGTTGTTTGAAGGAAAATTGAGTTTGTTTTGGGCTTCTATGGCAAAGTCTTAACTCGACGAAATGAAGTCGTAACGATTTGTCCTCGTGCCGCATTTATCATTTTGGGCGTGATCGAGGTCGATTGGGAGGTTTACGACCACGCAGCGGGTCTGCACGACCATGTTTGAACGTGATCTAAGTTCACCGCAGCGCATTTACCATGTTGCCGAGTATCGGGTTGCGGCCAACCGCGACGAAAGTGATCGGAAGCTTATACGACGCCAGGAGCCCTCAAGATTTGACCGTGGTCGCGCAATACGCTAGGGTTTACGCACCACCGCAGAGCAAATTGAACGTAGTCGAAGAGTTTAAGACCACCTTGACCGTGGTCGGTGGCGACAACCACGCTGAGAGCAATCGGGTTGTTTTCGGATGTCATACGACCACGCTGGTTGTGGTCGATAGGTTATACGACCACGCTGTCGGCCGGAGGCGCTCGAGTACTTTGACCGTGGCTCAAGGCTACACGCACCATGTTGGCGATATCGAGAACCGTGAGGTAGCGCACGACCACGCCAGGTCTCTACGACCACGCTGGCCGTGGTTGGAGGTCTTAGGCCATCTACCACCACGCCAGAAGTTTCACCGCTGGTCGTGATCGATAGCTCCGCCGCCAGGTTTAGGACCACGCTGAGCGCTTGGGAGCGCCGACCACGCTACGCTGGCGCCGACCATCGCCAGGGCGTGGGTTCGACCACGCTGGGAGATCGCTCGATCACGCTACGCCACTGCCGACCACGTTAGCGGATGTCCGACCGTGGTCGATGGAGCTCATTAAACCGGCCGTGGGGCACATATGGTGTCCGATTATGATGGGAATCGGCTTGGTTTCGTGATGTTGTGGACCTTGTGGACTTATTGATTCATCATTTTGACAGTCTTGTTGCAATCTATTTTCTGTTGGGCTCGAGTGTCTCGGGTTGGTGCAACAGAGTGCTCAGATGAGGTCTAGACTTTGTGCGACAAAGTCAAAGCGGCTAGTGATGGTCGAAGCTTGTGTCTCGCATGGTCGTAACGAGCTTTGAGATGGTCGTGACTGATGTCGTGGTGGTCAAGGTTGTTGAGAAGTCTTCAGGACTTCACCACTTCATGAATTGAGTGTTCGAGTGGTCGATGGGGTGTACGACTAGAATGTTGCGTGATTGTGCACCGAGATCTTGTTGAACGTGACCATTGATGGTCTCGTGTTTTCGCAAGCAAGTGCTATGTGATGGTTTGCTTGTCTTGTGGCTGCAGGACTTCTGAGCTATTTCATGGTGAGGCGGAGGACCGGACTAGGCATGGGAGGTGTTGAGGTCCGCACGGCCGGAGACGCCAAGATGATCGAGGCCGGTGAGGTGGTTGCGAGCCGGAGACGAGGAACCGGAGCCGAACCGCCAGAGCCGAGCACGACGGCAGCGCGAGGTGGATCGACTAGGCTCAGTGGAGGAGTTCGAGGTCCGACGCCGATGTCGGGTAAAAGGTCGTGCGCGACTTAAACGGATCGAGACTAGACTGGAGGAGTCGAGGGACCAGATGATTGGAGACAAGTCTTGGTGAGGCTTGGAATGGCTCTGGACTAGACATGGGAGATGTTGAGGTCCGTAACGATCGGTGAAGCCAAAGAAGACTGGAGCTCAAGGTGGTCGATGAGGAACCTGAGTCGATGCAATGGCCGGAGATAGGTCTGTGAGGCTAGGATGGTCGGACGAGACATGTGGTGTTAGTCCGAACGCACCGGGAAGTCAAGGAGACCTAGTCTATGAGGTGGTTGCAAGCATGGATGTGGCAGGTGAGGGCATTTTGGAGAAATGCCAAAGTCGCAAGGGAAGTCCGTCCCTCCGTAAAGCACCGAGAAAAGAAGTGGATTCGCTGGCGCTAACGGGCAAAGTGCGGGTCTCTGGGATAGCAGTGCAAAGCATTTGAGTTAGCGGGCAAAGTGAGTGTTAAACCCGTGTTAGATGGGGTTTTCGTTATCCTCAAGATGGACTAATGGATCCATCCATTAGGTTAGTCTCTGTGTGAGGCTATAAAAGGGAGAGGGAGGCAAGTGTTCGAGTGAGTTGGTTTGGCTAGGCCGTGAGGCACCCGCCTCCCTCCCTTGGGAGTGTATCTGTGTGTGTGCTCTAGGGCTAGAGCTTGTCCTCCTGTGGGAGTGGTTGCGTAAACCTCCGTGTTATGATTTGAGAGGACTCATCTCTCGTACTTGTTAGAGTTTATCTATGAGATGGGTCTGTGTTTGTGATCCGTTGAGAGGTCGTTTGAGATGTTTTCATTGATTTATTTGCCATCTCTTCATTTTCGCCCTTCCTCAGATTTTGAGAGTTGGCTTATATTTGATTTGCTCGCACGTAGAATCGCTCAAGGCAATTTGGCCGCCCATTCCCGAGAGCAAGGTCGAATCGGAGAAATTTCTCGTCTCTGGCCATGCGCCCGCCTGCCGCTTTTGCCGATTTAGACTTTATGTTTTTTAGCTTCGACCGCCTTGAGGAGATCTACGAAGGAAGTCCGACTTGAGAATACAAGTTTCAGCTTTGTTTATCTCAAGTTTCTCAACCGGTCTCGAACACTTCCTTAGTGGTCGAAATCGCGTTGTTCGCCGCTCCGTGGTCGCCGCCCGACAAAAGTAGTACTTACCGCTTGCTCGCCATTTTCCGATCAAGCATCGACCACGCTCTATTTGCTTCCAAGCACCGTCGCCGATCGTCCAATCACGACGTCTCGCATGCTGCCGCTTGCTGGTTCGACCAACAAGATATAGATCATCCGCTTTTGCACCGTTTCCGAAGTGCTTGATGGTCGAGATCTCGTAGTCGGTGCCCCACGGTCACATGAGGTGTTCCGCATCGCAATCCTATAGGTGCGTAGTCGCCTTCAACCACGCTGATCGTGACGACCATCCCCATTGGCTTACGACCACGACGGTTCCGACTGCACTCATCTTCGATCGCCGCTCACCGCTGGTCATACTTTGTTGGTCGCCGCCATCCTTTGTCGAACGGCCGACAAGCGCAACTCGAGCATCGATCACAGCACTGCTCGATCACCGGTTTCAACCATGGGCGATTACCGGGTCTTCACGACCATCATGAGAGACTCACGATACTTTCACGATAGCTTTAGACCATGGTTTGATTTCCCATGATCGCTCGCTTTCCTAGATTTCACCACGCCTTTTGACTCTTTTCCTCTCTGCCTTAAACTAAAGATTCATCTCGTTTCTCCGAGTTTTCCAAAGGAACAACCAATCTTCTTCTTCACAGCTTTTAGCCATCGGAGAAAGATAGGGTTGAATTTCGGGAGAATTTTAAAGGCACCATTCACCCCCTCTCTGCCATTTCGGTCCTACAATTGGTATCGAGCAAGGTTGGCTCAGATTCGATCTTAACCGATCTAGAGCTTGGCAACTAGTAGGGAATCTTGTAAACTTTCCTTTGAATCTTATTGGGGTGTTTTGCCAATGATGTCCTTTTGCACAAGAGGCTTGATTTCGCTAGAGGATGATTTTATTTGCAAGAAACCACAAGTGTAAGCTTTGTGGTACATTCTTGTCCTTTGGTTAATCAAGTGCCAAGAAGGAGAAAACCTTGAGAACACACGATGATAATGATAAGGACGAGCGTCGACTTATCATGAGCAAGGTAAAACTTATTATGACCTTGGCCTTGTCCAAGATGAATATACTTGCTCTTCTGGATATTGTGAGGTGCCTAGATTATAAATTGCTAGATTGTTCTTGCTAGGTTGAAATCTCATTTCATGTGTAGGTTGTGAGTCTTTCTCAGAGATAAAGGAAAATTTAATTTCTACTTGAATGTTAAAATCGCAAATGAGAAATTAAAACTTTGACTCACCGCACTTGTGTAGAGGAGTGTGAGCTACTAGAGTGTAGTAAAACCGAGTTCCTTCGTCAGTGTCGTCGTTATAGTCGTAATGCCCACGACCACAACTGCTTCTCGACATAGTCGTAGCTGATACCATTATGTTCTCGCCGCGACACTTCCGCTTGTTACCGGGTCGAAAGTCCTTACGATCACGATCGCCGGTTCTCGAGCACGCCGCCGATTGTCGTGGTCATAATCGACTTACGACCACACCGCACCCTACCGTGGTTGTAATGACCAACGATCACATCTCTACCGTAGTCGCTCAAAACCACGCCTCGCAAGCACGCACCACGCCATTTCTTCTCGATCGTAGTCGAGTACGAACGCACCACTCTTGTTGCCGAGTGGCCATGTGTCAAGTCTTGGGTTCAAGCATCCGCTTTCAACCACTTGGGATCCAAGACTTGGGCACTTTGTTCTTGTTTTTGTAGGTGTCCGACGCTGGATGGAGAACATGGGATCGAATGGATTTTAGTCTTCGCTCATCACGTGACTAGAACATTTGTTGGTTCTCCATTTCATGGCCTCCAAGAGGCATGTACCTTCACGCTTATGCCTCCACCTACTTTGTGAGCTACTTATACCCTCATGCCCTTATACTCATGTTTGACCATATTGGCATGTTGTGCTTGTTCATGTGCTCACTTGTACCATAATCGGCATGTTTTTCTCTCAATGCTTTCATGTCATGCCTTTATGTGTATGTCGCCATATCCATGTACCTTGTTGTATTTGTTACATGCTTAAGCTTTGACTTGACTTCATGAGCTAAGTAGAATGTGTGCATTAGTCAAGTATCATCATGACCTTGTGCTCGTAGTATCTATCATGGTTCACATCTTGCTCCTTATGTTCATTCATCATTATTTATACATGTTAGCATACTTTTCATGATGTTGATTTGCCATGTTGTATGTCTACATGATGTATGCATATGTATGGACAATATGAGCTTGAGTATATCTTGATAGTTTCTCCGTGTCATGATGGTGCGCTTATTCATGCCTTTGTATCTTTCTAGTATACATGCTTTTATCCATGCTAGCATATGCTTCGTGATCGCTCGCTATCCGCTATGTGTATGGTTGTGATTCATTGTGATGCTTGTATACTTTGATCTTATTGTCATATGGCATGAAATAAATCGATGACATCTTGGTAGCATTAGTCCGTGCTTATGCTTAGATATCATGAGATTTGTGGTTAGGTCACAAGCTTCTTCTAGTATTGGGTGGCTCTAGGCTTGTTGCTCTAGATGCTTTGATGAGGGCTAGATTGAGCTTGTATGCGGCGTGTTCTCACACATTTGTAATGCTACCGATTGTGGTCATTTGTCTCAAGATCGATCCATGCCTGTATTATTTACCCCAAGATTAGGACACCACTGCTCCCCATGTTTAATCCGCAGTGTTATGAATGAGGGAGAGTAGGGCACACTGCTTACCACCGCTTCCTCGGTCTTTATGACCACGTCAGTAGTTTCTACGACCACAAGATGGACTCTCGCTGAACCCACATACCCACCATGAGCCGGATTCGACCACCACTACAATCCGACTCAACTCGCCATGACTCGACTCAACCACACCGAACACGATCCGACCATTCTCGACTGCTCACGACCACGGCCTAGACCCGGATCAATCGCGACCCCGTAATCATCTCGACTATGGTCCGACTCAATTTGATTCATCTCACCCATGGTGAACCCTGACCGACAACGCCCAAGACATGACTTCGATCGCTTGATGTAGGTCTCGAGCACATGTACGACCATGTCCAGACTCATCTACGACTCGCCCCGACACATATTCGACCCCCCACCACAACAACCTCCCGAGAAATCAGAATCGAGGTTTGCTCCCCGTGATCTTTAGTGTTCGCTTCCCGCCACTGCTTTGAATAGTATATGTCCTCTAGTGGTAGGAAGGGTCGGTTTGGTCAAGAGGAGCCAACTCTAGGTGATGTTGTCTCAATCACACTTCTCATCCAAATGGTTCTCTAGGATTATTTACTACCTAGTTTGGGCTTTGGTTCTCTAGGATTCTTCTACCTAGATTGAACTTTTTCTTGGCCACTAGAGTCTTTGCATTGACATAGTGTGCCTTGTCCGTGGTATGAGATTATAGGCTAGAGACCATGAGGATAGAGTGTTTGAGGATCACCTTCTTGAGTTAGAACCTTTCCTTTGGATTTTGTGCCAAATTTTCTCGTTCTTCTCAATTTGCCTTCTAGGGGAGTTGGAGTCTTCTCGTCTGCTCGGCTATGTTTCGTGGAGAGCTTAGGTGGTTTGTCCTTATGGACTATTGTGAGAAGGAGTTTCGTGTTTTATCGCTTATTCATTTATCTTGCCCTGCTCTCATTTTTTTGTTGCACCGCATCGGGTGTATTTAAGTTAGTCCTCCCAGCATAGATTAGAGCATTTCTCTGCCTAGTTAGACTTCTTACCTTATCTATGCTTTAAGGATCGCCTGCTTTTCCTCTCTCTTTACCAGCTTCTTGTTTATTGCTTTGTCTGTGGGAGTTCATTTGGGAACTTCGAGCTTAATTTTGACTTAACTCAACTTGAACTAAAAGTCGCATCACATGTTAAGGGGAGTCGATTTTCCGATTGCATTCTGCATTGTAATATAACCACATGGAGCCTTAATTATTATCCATTCATGACATATTTTCATTATATTACATCTTGCCATGATTTATGCTCCATTGCTAATTTGATCATGACTTTATATGTGTAGTCAAGTCTTTGCCATGATAGGTTAATTAAATGCTAAATTTTGACCTAACTCATGTCATGTTCATATTTGAGACTAGTCACTTTGTATTATCTTTTATGATTCTTGCCATGTCAAATAGGTCGAGTTGAGTCTTGAATCTAGTTGAGCAATAGATTGAGCTATATAGTTTCTTGATGACACATAAGTTAGTACAATCTATTAAAAGCAAAAGATCTCTTTGTGCGAAAAACCGATCTCACCAATTCCTTCTCATGAGATCGCTTGCCATTGCACAAGGCATGAACTCAGGGAGATTTGGATGACCAAGATCATCTTCTTAAGCTCATTGCTTGAAGTGGTCGATAAGGCTTGAGGTCTAGCACATGACTGAATAAAAGATGGTTGAAAACAACCATGTGATCTCTAAAGAAAATGTCATTTGTGCTCAATTGCTAAAATTTCAAGTGTACTTAAACAAATGTATCATTCTTGAATAAATAGCACTCTAGTTGGCTCAACACTAGCTTCTCGATTCCATTTAGCTCATTGACATGGCTTGCATCATTTGTGGATATCATTAGCTAGACTAAAATCTTGTTTGACTTGACTTGCTAAGCACTTCAAATTTAAAAAAAATCGATTATACCTTCGTTAGCTTAGCTTCTCTTTACATACATAGTCATGATCTTTGTAGCATACTTGTATGTTATGGCTTGGTGTAATACATTTTGGTCATTTTGATAATTTCATGGTTTCGATACTTTGAATAATCAAATCACCATTCCATCCATCATTTTAACTTATTCTCTTGCATACTTGATGTGTTTATTGCCAAAAGGGGGAGAATAGATTGGAGAAAAAGAAAATTTCTCAATTTCTGGGAACTTGCTAGAGCTTTGGAGATCAATTTGCTATTTATTTTATTGCTCTAGTGTTCTCTCTGCTGACATGGTCATAATTTCATTTTCATTCCCGACCATGTCGGCTTCTACAAACTCAACTTCATAATTTACTTGTTTGTCAATATACTCATCAAGGGGAGATTGAGAGATCATGTGAAATGATCCCATCTTTGTGATGAGTATTTGACCGTTGTTTGAAGGAAAATTGAGTTTGTTTTGGGCTTCTATGGCAAAGTCTTAACCTCGACGAAATGAAGTCGTAGTACGATTTGTCCCGCGTGCGCACGATCATTTTGGGCGTGATCGAGGTCGACAGGAGGTTTACGACCACGCAGCGGGTCTGCACGACCATGTTTGAACGTGATCGAAGTTCACCGGTAGCGACGCACCATGTTGTCGAGTATCGGGTTGCGTCAACCGCGACGAGTGATCTGAAGTTTATACGACTAATGCCAGGAGCCCCTAAGATTTGACCGTGGTCGGCAATGGCGCTAGGGTTTACGCACCACCGCAGCAAATTGAACGTAGTTTGAAGAGTTTAAGACCACCTTGACCGTGGTCGGGTGGCGACAACCACGCTGAGAGCAATCGGTTGTTTTCGATGTCATACGCACCACGCTGGTTGTGGTCGATAGGTTATACGACCACGCTGTCGGGCCGGAGGCGCTCGAGTACTTTGACCGTGGTCGGAAGGCTACACCACCATGTTGGCGATATCGAGAACCGTGAGGTAGCGACGACCACGCCAGGTCTCTCACGACCACGCTGGCCGTGGTTGGAGGTCTTAGGGCCATCTACGCACCACGCCAGAAGTTTCACCGCTGGTCGTGATCGATAGTCGGCGCCGTGGTTTAGGACCACGCTGAGCGCCGGAGCCGCCGACCACGCTACGCCTCGGCGCCGACCATCGCCAGGCGCGCGGGTCTTCGACCACGCTGGGAGACGGCGTCGATCACGCTACCGCCGCTTCACCACGCTAGCGGATGTCCTAACCGCGGTCGATGGAGCTCATTAAACCGGTCGTGGGCACATATGGTGTCCGATTATGATGGGAATCGGCGGCTGGGTTTCGTGATGTTGTGGACCTTGTGGACTTATTGATTCATCATTTTGACAGTCTTGTTGCAATCTATTTTCCGTTGGGCTCGAGTGTCTCGGTTGGTGCAACAGAGTGCTCAGATGAGGTCTAGACTTTGTGCGATAAAGTCAAAGCGGCTAGTGATGGTCGAAGCTTGTGTCCGCATGGTCGTAACGAGCTTTGAGATGGTCGTGACGCATGCCGTGGTGGTCAAGGTTGTTGAGAAGTCTTCAGGACTTCACCACTTCATGAATTGAGTGTTCGAGTGGTCGATGGTGTACGACCAGAATGTTGCGTGATTGTGCACCGAGATCTTGTTGAACGTGACCATTGATGGTCTCGTGTTTTGCAAGGTGCTATGTGATGGTTTGCTTGTCTTGTGGCCGCAGGACTTTGAGCTAT
The DNA here is from genome assembly GCA_036346245.1 of Bonia amplexicaulis. Lineage (NCBI taxonomy): Eukaryota > Viridiplantae > Streptophyta > Magnoliopsida > Poales > Poaceae > Bonia > Bonia amplexicaulis. Next base: position 1,563 of record JAYGGG010000215.1, on the reverse strand, counting down.
TTCATGGTGAGGCGGGAGGACCGGACTAGGCATGTGAGGTGTTGAGGTCCGCATTGGCCGAGACGCCAAGATGATCGAGGTCGGTGAGGTGGTTGCAGCCGGGAGACGAGGAACCGAGTCGAACTGCCGAGCCGAGCACCACGGGCAGCGGCGAGGTGGATCGGACTAGGCTCGTGGAGGAGTCTGAGGTCCAGACGGCCGATGTCAAAAGGTCGTAAAGCGACTTAAACGGATCGAGACTAGACTCGAGGAGTCGAGGGACCAGATGATCTTGGAGACAAGTCTTGGTGAGGCTTGGAATGGTCGGACTAGACATGGGAGATGTTGAGGTCCGTAACGACTGGTGAAGCCAAAGAAGACCTGAGCTCAAGGTGGTCGATGAGGAACCGAGCCGATGCAATGGCCGGAGATAGGTCTGTGAGGCTAGGATGGTCGGACGAGACATGTGTGGTGTTAGGTCCGAACGACTGGGAAGCCAAGGAGACCTAGTCTTGCGAGGTGGTTGCAAGCATGGACAGAAGGCAGCAGAGGGCATTTGGAGAAATGCCAAAGCCGCAAGGGAAGCCGTCCTCCGTAAAGCACCGAGAAAAGAAGTGGATTCTGGCATGCAACCCGCAAAGTGCGGGTCTCCTGGGATAGCAGCAAAGCATTTGAGTTAGCGGGCAAAGTGAGTGTTAAAACCCTGTTAGATGGGGTTTTCGTTATCCTCAAGATGGACTAATGGATCCATCCATTAGGGTTAGTCTCGTGTGAGGCTATAAAAGGGAGAGGGAGGCAAGTGTTCTGAGGAGTTGGTTTGCTAGGCCGTGGAGGCACCGCCTCCCTCCCTTGGGAGTGTATTCTGTGTGTGTGCTCTAGGGCTAGAGCTTGTCCTCCTGTGGGAGTGGTTGCGTAAACCTCCGTGTTATGATTTGAGATGACTCATCTCTCTCGCACTTGTTAGAGTTTATCTATGAGATGGGTTTGTGTTTGTGATCCGGGTTGAGAGGTCGTTTTGAGATGTTTTCATTGATTTATTTGCCATCTCTTCATTTTCGCCCTTCCGATTTCTTTGAGAGTTGGCTTATATTTGATTTGCTCGTAATGTAGAATCTGCTCAAGGCACTTGGCCGCTCATTCCCGAGAGCAAGGTCGAATCGAGAAATTTCGTGTCTCTGGCCATGCGCCCGCCTTCGCTTTTGCCACGATTTAGACTTTATGTTTTTAGCTTCAATCACCTTTGAGGAGATCGGTCGAAGGAAGTCCGACTTGAGAATACAAGTTTCAGCTTGTTTATCTCAAGTTTCTCAACCGGTCTCGAACACTTCCTTAGTGGTCAAATCGCCATGTTCGCCGCTCCGTGGTCGCCGCCCGGCAAAAGTAGTACTTACCGCTTGCTCGCCATTTTCCGATCAAGCATCGACCACGCTCTATTTGCTTCCAAGCATCGCTCGCCGACCGTCCAATCACGACGCTCGACTTCGCCGTCACCGGCTGGTTCGACCAACAAGATATAGATCATCTCGCTTTTGCACCGGTTCCGAAAGTGCTTGATGGTCGAGATCTCGTAGTCGCAGTGCCCCC
>JAYGGG010000600.1:0-29688 GCA_036346245.1 Bonia amplexicaulis | reverse complement strand
TGACTCGCACCCATATCCTAATAGAGTAAAAATCCATCGGGTATCGGGTTTCGAGTACCCATTGCCATCTCTAGTCTCAACGGTATCGTATTGCATGGTCGGCTTGGCCCGTTTGGCAGGTCTAGTCCCATTACGAATAAAGCTTTCTTGCCCTCCTGCGTCGCGTCGCACGCCGGTGTAGGAGCTGCTCCCGTGGACCCCGGCCCATCTGACGGGCGGTTGCACGGCTTCGATTCAACATTCTTCAGATCTGGAGCTGATCGGACAACACAACCGAGCTCCGATGCTGGCCTCCAGCCCTCACGGGCATGCGAAGTGAATAGATGTGTGATGCATGCAAGCACGAACTGCTACTACTGATCAGGGGCTCTGTCGTGAGCCGCATGCATGCATGACAAGATCAGCTGTACAGTGTAGCACTGTGGTCAGTCATCGGCTAAGGTGAAGGACAAGCTTGCTTCGCTTTGAGAGGGCCGAGAACACCTGACCCTGCCTTCGGAGAAGACGCCAGTGGTGTCATGGTGTGTGCGCTGTCAGCTGCATGGCAACATCTGTTACTACGGAATCAGAAGGCTTCAGGCCTCAGCTCAATCAAAGTAGCTGCCACTGCTGCTGCTGCGGTTGGCACGTCGCATCAGGGTCAAATCAAAGCACTGAAAGGACATTTGCTTGCAGAACTGCCATTGACTACCAGACGAGAAGAGAGCTCGCCCTGCGTGAAAATGAAATCGTCCGGCCGGCATGTGTAGAAGGGAAAGCGTTTGACACACCAATAGGAGCCCACTGTCCAGAGTGTCTCCTGCCTGCTCTATTTTCTGTATGAAGCATTCAGACTCATCGCTCCCCATTTTACAGCAAATAAAAGTTATATTCAGCTTGCAGTCACAAAGAAAAGTGAAGAAACTTAGAAGAAAAAAAAATCACCCATTCATTGCAAAAGCTCACTGTAGCAGGCCCAGGAGCAGAGGCTGGAGCTATGATTCCATTGTAAGAGCTGCCAGCTACTCCATATCTGATAAACAAACAGGACAACGAAAGAGACATAAATGCATATCAGCCACGCATCAGAGATTCAGACAGAGGTAGCAACCACCCGTACACAGCAGAGGGGCAGAGCAACTCATTAATACCGTCAAAAGAAGGCATTTACATTGCACAAACCTGGCGATGCAGGATGCATCGTTCAATTCAATGCGTTCCCAGGATATAAGAACTCATGATCTCTGACTCTGATCGCAATACATAAATGGGGGCTGTGAAGGAGCTCACGAGACATCTCTGATCTGATTCACTCGAATACCAAGAACCACACTGCGATCGTCCTAACAACAGCAGTATCTTCCGTTTTGACACTTCTAAGAATCAACACCAAGAAGAAGAACAAGTGAAGAACAATGACACCATTCATCTACTTCAGATCCTACGCCTATTTCCTGCACTGTGCTACTATGCTTTTTAGCTTCTTACTTCCGGCTCTACATAGGGAGGAGAAAATTTTGTGGGGAGAGGATCACATTGTATGCTTGGATATGACCTCGCCGAACCGCACGAACCATTGCTCGTCGGAGAAGCTGTTGTCGCCGATTTCAGTCACATCGTGCTTCATATCGGTCGTCGTCGCCAGGTAGCGCGTGTAGTCAACGGCTTTCGAGGCCGTCATGTAAGGAGGCTTCACGGCAGGGGCCGGCAGGAGCGAGAGCAGCACCCTTGCGACCTCGTGCATGGTTGGCCGGTCGGAGGGGTGTCTCTTGGTGCATAGCAGAGCGAGCTGGAAGGCCTTCCGGACGAGCCCCATGTCTGTGCACGTCACTGACACTTCAGAGTCCACTGCCTCCATGACAGTGTTGTCATCAGCTTTTGAGAGTATCTACACATGGACAGAAGATTTTGTCATGCAAACCATTCCAACAGATCATAGTAAAAGTTCTGGAATAGAATGGTGTTTAGTTTGCAGCTATTACTGACTGACTTGCGTAATGTAATTAAAGATCGTTGCGTTACATTCTTCTCATGACTGACTTGCAGAATGTAATAAAAAGAAGGCACGAATCTGATCCAAGGAGGTCAGTGTGGGTGACTTACCGATTGAAGCAAGTTTGATTCATTGTCGACGGCCTTCTTCCCTGTAAGCAACTCCAGAAGAACGATACCAAAGCTGTATACGTCAGATTTCTCGTTGAGCCTGGACGTCCGGGCATACTCTGGATCAATGTACCCGATAGTTCCTAGAACATAAGTGGACGCATGGGACTTGGCAGATGGGACACATTTGGCAATGCCGAAATCTGAGAGACGTGCTTCAAAGTTTTCATCGAGCAGGATGTTAGAGGACTTGACATCCCTGTGGATTATGCGAGGGTTGCAGTCATGGTGAAGATAGGCCAGCCCTTGTGCAGCACCGACTGCGATCTTCAGTCGTGTGTCCCAATCAAGCTTCACTTTCTTTGATGGACCTGAAATAGATCATAGATCATGAGAGACTTGCTAAATGAGACATATAAATGATTGAAAGAAAACAATGTGAATCAGATGTCACAAGTCCTAACCGTGAAGAAGATCCCACAAGGAACCATTTTCCATGTTATCATAGAAGAGTAGGTTTCCATGAGGAGAGAGTGAGAAGCCATGAAGGCTGACAAGATTCCTGTGCCGGATGCTACCGATTGTCTCTAGTTCTGTCTCAAACTCACGGAGGCTATGGTTATACTGACTGTAAAGCCGCTTGACAGCAATGGCCTTGCCGCTCTTGAGCACACATTTATACACAGTACTTGATGCGCCATAGCCAATGATGTACTTCTCACTCAAATTCTCTGTCAGCCTCATAATGTCTTCATAGGTATGGATAGCCATGTCCATTTGGAGGATTACTAGCTTTGGAGGTCCTGAACATGATCAAGAAAAGTTGAGATGAATGTCATTATGTCAGGATATTGTTCTGGCATCGATTACAATTCAAGGGATGAGAGATACAGAAACCTTGCACTGGCTTGTCAGATCCTTTGACAAGTGGCTGTGGTTGATTTGTTCTATATATTGCCAATAGCATAACACAGAGTAATATGATGAATCCTAAGATAATGCAAGCAATAGCCGTCCGAGAAATATTGACTGGAACACCAATTATGTAAACATGAGTTTACAATTTAGAAGCAAATGGAGTGACAAGCTAACTATTAGCTTATGACTTGCCGGATACCTCTTGATCCATGAGAGTGTCCACAGCTGAAGTCTTGGCAGTAAACATACAGCATTGGATTACCCAAGAAGCTGCATTTGGGTATTGGTTACTATAGCACCTATAAGATAGTAATAAAAGGATATCAAAGATTGTAGATGGAGTCATCTAATACCTTTCCATTGGGAATCTTGAGAAGTTCTTTAACAATGGGACATGTCCAGAAAAGTTGTTGTACGACAAATTCCTGAAATAAAAATCGTGCATTAAATAATGCTGGCGAAGTCATCGCCAATGCTACAGGGCAGAGCTGGCACAAAAAACTTACAAGGTGTTTAAGCTGAAGCAGTTAGCCAACTGAGCAGGGATCTCCCCAACCAAATTGTTGTTGTTAAGAATCCTACATGATAAAACAACAGCTCGGTAAAATACTTAGTGGTTTTCAAAGTTCATACTAATAGTATGATGAAAGAGAACTCACAAACTATCAAGGTTCTGCAATTGTCCTAGTTCTTCAGGGAGATAACCAGATAAGTTATTGTTGGATATATCACTGCACATTTAAATATTAGTTTAGATCAAGGTTCCAAAACCCGGAACCAGGGCTAATCCTGGCCGGTTACCAGAAATCCCAGGAAAAATCTGGACGAATTTCGTGATTTGAAATTTGAATTTGGGTAGTTTGAAACCGGTAACCACTCCGGTAACCGGTCAAAAACTGGAAAAACTGGTGAAAAGCAGGCAAAATCACTAGGAAAGCCGGAAAAAGGCATAGAAAACATGGGAGAAAAATAATTGATGCATATTTACTTCATACAATAAGTAATCTAGCACAATAAATACGTAAACCAACTTAGAAAGTGCATTATGTAGTCATAAATCTAAATTTACATTTAAGTAATCCCGGCCGATTTTTTTATCCCGATACTGACCGGTTTTTCGAACACTGGTTCAGATAAATCATGATCACAAGATGACTACTAACAGAATACAAATACACACATCACAAGGGTGTCCACTTACATTACTTGAATGCTTCTCAAGTTTCCGAACTCAGCAGGCACAGACCCATTGAGATGGTTTTTACTCAAATTCCTACATTCACAGTTTTGAACATTAGGCAATAATGGCCATAAGAAAGAAAAAGTGAATTTTAAGAGACTGGTCCTCAACGTACAACTCAAGAAGATGCTCAAGATCACCACTAGAAGAAGGAACTGGTCCAGAGAATTCATTGTAGGAAAGATCCCTATGCCAAAAATGAAGGAACAAGGTTTAAGTTATCAAAATAAAGTGGCTGCAATGTGACAACTATATCTCAGATAATTCATAGCAGCAGGTAGCTAAATTTAGCTAAAAGGGTCTCCTTACAGTGTGTCCAAGTTGATGATGCGACCAAGCTCAGAGGGAATTTGACCTTTGAAATTGTTCGAAGATAGGTTCCTGTTATTTTATATATATTTAAAATCAAGAATAACACATAAGATTCTGCTCAAACCTGTAATGTGAATTAAGCAATAAATGTAAACAAACTGCTACAAGTGCAAGTGCTCACAAGTAAGTCAAACTCTCCAACTTCTGCAAACCAGCAGGGATAGAACCGTTCAGTCTATTGCCATAAACATTGCTGAGAATGATAGAAACATGATTAAGCATGGGGAGTGCAAAATTGTTCTGTTAAACACTAAAATGAGTATGTGCTCGCTAACTTACAATTTGTTTAGAGCAGTGCAAGAGCTGATGTTTGCAGGAATAGGACCCTCAAGATTGTTGTTGGCAAGATTTCTAGACAAAAATACAACTTGTCAAGAATTGCACAAGATCAAATCAAACATTAATTTGCAGAAATGACCAGTCCTTACAATTCAAATAGCTCTTCAAGTTTGCCAAGCTCAGCTGGAATTGTGCCCACTAATTCATTGTCATTAAGTTGCCTGGCAGGAACAAGTTCTGAACCTCATATAGTGTTTCACATTAACTGGAGTACAGATTATGTACATAAAAGAACAATCACTTACAGGTAGCTAAGTTTAGTCATGTTCCCAAGTTCTGGTGGTACGTGTCCAGTAAGTTTGTTGCCATGTAAGTATCTGACAGAAAACGTCCCGGAAAGTGTTAAGACAAGAAAAAGAATATTGTTTCAGTGAAAAAACAGGTCTCGCTGATGATACTAACAGTTTGCCAGTGTAGGATAGGTTGCCAAGTATCGGAGGAATGGGCCCTACCATTTCATTTTCGCTCAGGTCACTGAGAAGCAAAATTTGGACACAAGAATTCATTATCGAATAATACAGCAACTAACAACTATGTGGATGGAAGTTTTTATGTTTTACTCACAGAACAGCAAGGGCTTGCATGAGGCCAATCACTTCTGGAATTTTCCCAGTCAGTCTATTTCCTTGAAGTGACCTATGAACCATAAGGGCTGGAAGTAAGCATATATATGCATGAGAAGATAAGTCAACTGAAGAGCTGATTGTGAATGAAACAGTATATTGCAAGAGTATGAATAAACTTAGTATAGAAGATTTGAGTGAAATCAGGAAGACTTACAGTGTGGCTACTTGAAGGAAACCTATGTTGTAAGGTATTTCTCCAGAGATTTGGTTATATGAAATGTCCCTGCATTCCATATAAGAAGCTCGCATCATAGTATCCGAAACATATGAGCACCAAAACATCAAAAGAATCTTAGCAAGCAACATACAGAATCTCAAAGCTAGTGCAGTTCCCTATGCTCTCCGGAATGGTTCCTGTGAGATTGTTACCCCTTACATCACTGCAGATTTGGAAGGAAAAAAAATCAATGTCAAGAAGATCGAGCTGCGTGATACGAAGCAGCATCTCCAAGGGAGCAGAAGACTTACAAGTACCACAGGCCAGTCAGTTGGCACATGTCAGGTGACAAAGTTCCAGTCAGCGAGTTGCCTCTCAAGCCTCTGAAGATCAAGAGAACAAAAAAGGGTAATATCTGAGAATATCTTCTTTCAACACCAAGTGAATTAGTAAGCAAAAATGGCATGTTGTAGGGTTCTTACAGGTATTGCAGAACTTCATTCCAGTAGATGAGCCTTGGGATGTCGCCTGTAAGCTGGTTCTGCGCCAGATCCCTATTCCAAGAGAATACATGTACACTTCATTACTAAGAACTACATAAGGTACAAAAAATGCCACAAAGAAAAAAAAACATTCCCCCGTGGTATGCACATTGTAACACAAAAGGGTAGGTAAAACAAACAAAACTCATACCACCAAGGTTGTCCAAGAACCCCAAAGGAAGTAAAGAGTCACGGATAAAGAAAGGTACTATGAAGCTCACAAGGTCTTGAGATTTGGAATTTGGGACAATGTGGAAGGGATGGGTCCCGTGAGCTGGTTGTTCTTCAAAATCCTGCATCCAGAAAAGAGAGAAAGAGAAATATCATAACCTAAGCATGCTAAAACCATGAAAGAGTAGGCAACAACCCATCAACCACAAAGAAACGAAACTCAAAACTAGGAACAAAACTCAAAACTAGTTACACAACACATGACTAAAATCTACACAAGAGAATCCTAAACTTAAATGCAAATATCCCAGAGAAGGATGAAAAGTGATCATATCTCAAAAAAGCTATAGCTCTTGCTAAAAGGCAGGCAAGCAACAAGAATGCAGTGCTTACAGCTCCTCAAGCTGCTTGAGCTTGGAGATGGAGAATGGGATGTCTCCATACAGCAAGTTGCAAGACAAATCCCTGCAAAGACAAGCAGCAGCAGAGCCTAATTAAAAAAACAGCAAGAACCCTCCATAACAAAAAGTTAACACAATAAAAAAAGACTTAGATTTGGTGAAGTACATATATTTTAAGGAGACACAGTCCCCAATCTCATCTGGGATTTGGCCTGTGAGCTTGTTCCCCTTGAGATCCCTGCACAAGCAAATCATTAGGGCACAAACAAACTAAAGCAAATGGCTTAAAGTAAAATACTAAAGAAGTGTGTCGCATCATGGCACGAGGGGTCAAATCAAATCAGACGTAGAAGTGCAGGATTAAAAAAAGAGGGAATTCAGGTGTGGTAGTCGAATGCACAAAAACACAAGCAGATGCAAAGGAAGAGGAAATAGTACTCCTCAATTCCTCATCAGTAACAGTACTCACACGAACTGTAGGTTCTTGAGCTCTCCTACAGCCGGCGAGATCTCCCCACCGAGGTTTAGATTTGACAGGTTCCTGTTTTTTTTCACAGAAAACACTCTCGTTAGAAAGAATCTTTTTAGCAGAACAAACAGGGGATCCTTTATTCCCAGTAATATGTGCAAGGAAAACAATACAATCCCCTAAGAAAATCCTTCTTTTCTAGATATGCTACAGCAAGAAACAAGATTAGAAGAACAAACACTCACAGCAAGGCACGAATAGATCAATAGAGTTTAATTTGTACAAACAAAATAAAGCTACAACAGTGAAACAGAACTTGTCTAGTGTTTTTCTCCTGATCAAAGCATCGAAAAACTCGCGGGATAAATACGAAAAAAAAGGGGAAAGGATGAGTATTCATGTGGCAATGCTAGAACGCGGCAAAAAAAAAAGAGAGCACAAAATGCATACAGGGAAAAGTTAGGAAAAGAAGATTTCAAGAACACGCAGCCGCCAAACCAAACCAGGCAAGCAGGCAGGCACAGCAAGGAGAGTCAGATGAGAGTAACGCACAGGGCGACGACGGCGAAGGAGGCGTTGTCGCAGACGACCCCCCGCCAGGCGCAGTGGTCGCGGCCGCCGTCCCAGTCCACGAGCGCGTTCGCCGCGTTGCCGAACCCCGCCTTGACCGCCATCAGCGCCTTCCTCCCTCCTCCTCCTCCCCCCTCCACCGCCACCCCAAGAACCACCACAACCGACGCCCACCACGGAAACGGCACCCTCGCCGCCATTCCAAGAAGCAACAATCAACACTCTCCCAACCCAAAGCCACCACCTTTCCTTCCTTTCACCACCTCCACACTTACTAGTGAATCAACCCACCCCAGAGCAAGTTACCACACTACCACCATGACATCTGATGGGTAGTAGGAAGGAGAGGGGGCGGCGTGTGAAGTTTTGTGGTGGTGGTGGCGATAGCGACGTGACTGTTGTTGCTTTCGGGGGCAGCCGCTGCTCTGCAGAGGAGCGAGAGGGGGTGGTGGTGCCAAGAGAGAGGAGGAGGCGGGGGTTAAGGCTGACGATGCGGGCCCTCCTCGTCAGATAGTGGGCCCGGTGGGGAGCGGCACGTGTAGGGGCTCGTGGTTTTTTCATTTTTTAACGGCTTTATGGCATTTGGCTCCTTGCGCCGCGCGCCTGCTGGGGCGATGACATGTGGGTCCGAAGAGCCGGGGTGGCCACCTGTCAGTGGGTGCTCGAGGGCTTGGCGTGAGCGGCTGGGGAGGGAGTCTCTGGGCCCAGATGTCAGCGTTCGTTACGTGAGAGGTTTGGGCTGGGTTTAAGGGTGTTAAGAGCGCGCGTAAAACCGCATCGGCGATCAACGGCGGGATCGCGCTGCGGGCGGGTCTCTGTGTCCCACTGTGTGGAGATCGACATCGATTGGCTGGCTGCTTTTGTGGGCCCGGGTATCTTGTACATTGTTTTTTTTTTGGTTTGTATGTAGTACAGATCGTACGAGCCGGATCATGCCATAGTTGCGAGGCAGTGACCAGCCGTCAGCGTACGGCCTGTCGATATGGCTAATCAAGCTAGTTTATCTAGGTGAGACCACGCATGTGTCCCCGGCTAATCAATCATGGTAGGTGGTCTTGGTAGACCATGCATGTCTCCCCGGCCGGCCGGGATGGATGGATGATTAGCTAGCTAGGGTTTATCCACAAGGGAAGATGATACGGGTATGATGGCCAACACTATCAGAAGATCATCGAGAGTGCCGTTTAGTGGAGACTGGTTATATACGTGTGCGTGTGGTTTGAGGTTTTGTCAAATTAAGATATAGGCATTGAATCCGTAGAAAAAACATACACAATTAATTAAGGCCATTAACACCATACACAAACATAGAGCTAGCTCTCTCTCTCTCTCTCTCTGTAGCATGCACGCATCTACTGCTCTCTCTACATCAACATATGCAATTACACATATGTGCCTGCATCTGCATCTGCATGTATCAGCTGAATGCACAGGCAGGCAACCATTGTTGCCTTCATGCCCACAACTAAGTATAACTACTGCTGCTGCTGCATGCATGCAGTGTGCATGGTTCACACTTACTACATGATCCAGATGCATGTGTATATGGCTGCAGCAAAGGGCTCTGCATCATGCACACACGCATAGGTTTTTATGCACAATGTGTATTTATGTATGTGTGCGTGTTTCGGTATGCAAGGATTCAGACTGATGATCAGATACTACGTATGCAATTGCAGGCACAAAATTAAGATCCATTCATTGATCGATCAGAATCCGATACTGTGCATTGGATCGATTGCAGGATCCGATCGAGATGCATGTAGCGAGTTGATAGTCGAGCCGAGGTTAATACTCGTCAGTTTATTGGGGGACCAAATTAAAGTGACGTGTTAAATCAGAGGGCGATGATCGAAGAGATCGAAAGTGTAATGAATTAATCACAACTTGCTGCAGCCAGCAGCCGTCTAATCATTCTATAGATTGTCAATTACTTACATAGACAAAAAGAAGTTTCTTCTGCGTCGGTCGATTTGAAACGTTGATTTTTCACCCAGTTGGAGGAAGGATTTTTTTTTTTCTTATTCTGAGATTTGTAGGATGTAACAGCTAGCTCTAGTGGCTTTCTATCATTGCAGATGTGCCAAAATGTACATGTGCTTCTTACAACTTGTCCCCTTTTTTATTTCTGCCTGGGCTTTAGCTGACCGATGCATGCTGTGTTTGTGATGTAGCCTCGTTTGAGCACCCTAATGCATGCCTGGCTACTTGTAGGCTAGAGGTGAGACAAAGGAATGACCTAACGAGCAACAAGGCAGATACATTTACATATCCTAGAGAGAGAGAGAGAGAGAGAGGAGGTTCTCATGCACAAGTCATAAAAACAGCTAGCTCAGACTCGTCAGATTTATATGCTGAGACTTTGCAGCGTTCGCCACCACAGCTAGTACGTATCTGCAATCCTGCATCACAGCAAGGCCTAGTAGTAGTACCTATGGCCGTAAAAAAGTTGGGGCTTGACAAATTACTCAACCTCAGCTCGATCCGGGCTCCATTCGTACCCACAGCTAGTATTTGAAAAATTCTTTTGGACTGATGGCATTGATGGCTTATGATATATGATTTAAATGTTTAAATTCTAGTTATTTGTAAGACACAGCATATAGAGAAAAATAATTGTATATGATTTTGATTAGTATAGCTGAACTTAGTATACTTTTTACTATAATTTTTCTATTGACTATATGTTGAAAAAACATACGTTTAAAAAATAATTACTATAGATAGTATAAATATAAACTAATTTTAAACCCAAAAGAAACCTAACCTTGTATCTGCAATCCTACATTACAACAAGGCCTAGTAGTAGTACCTAGGCTATAAAAAAACACGGGATTGACTAATTACTCGAGCATGGCTCGATCTATGCTAATTCGAGAGCTTAGGTCTGGCTACAATAAATTATAGAAATTTAATAATAAGTTTTATTAATGTTTAGATGGTTGCCTCGTTGAAATTTTTGCCTAATAAAAACTCAACTTGAGAAAATCTTGGCAAAAAAAAAAGAGTACAACCGTAGCTCAGCATTACAGGTAAAAAAATTAGAAAACTACAATGCATATATGGATGCCATAAGAAGTGTCGGTGTCTTCGCCGCCGTCTAAATAAAGATTGTTGAACGCATGTTTTAACTCCGTATCCACAACGCAATGTTGAGCTTGCGTATCAGCTTGTTTCTAGTCTTTCACTGTGAGAAGTACTTCCACCATCTCACGAGTGAGACTTATTCTTCTCTCCTCGAATATTCCTTCAGAAAGACTGAAAGCAAAATCTGAAGAACCATCGAGACAAGAATGGTTAGCACATCTCATGCTAATATGGATAGCACCAGATATGTTAGTTTGTGTCATGCCACCATTTTCAAAATATTGAAGTAGAGCATGGTAAGGCATGGGATCGTTGTCTAGAAAGACTGATAGGTTCCCGTGGGCCTGGGTATAGATTGCTCCAGCACTTGACAATACCGAGTTTGATCTTCCGGAGGATCCTGATGTACTAAAGATTTTGCCTCACATATTTGTCTTATTATCTATGGTGGGTGTAGGTGGAGGTTGATGCAAGTAAACTCCCTGAAATTTATGCTCGTATTTCTGATAAACTTTAGGCAATTTAGAATGAACAACTGTAAAATAGTTAGAATAATCTACCCTACAAATTCACATATAAGTGAAATAATATTAGTAAATCCTGCAATTTTAGCTCTTAGATCTAGAATAAATGCAAATAGTATAAGTACGGAGTCTCATTCTAATATTTTAAATGTTTAGTTTTCATAGTACACACATCCTTTCGTAATACTATGTCATTTTTAGTAGCTTTCAAGTAAATGGCAATTGCAAGAATATGATGCATAATTAAAGGAAATATTGTACAATACACACTGGATAAAGCAACAATGGTTTCATAAAAGAGTTTTAGAAATACTAGTAACTTCTCAAAGAACATACCAAGGTCGCTTCGGTCAAGATTGTCTTTGCAGGTATGGCTGTGATAGTGTGTGTGGATAAAAATAGAAAATATGAGCTTTATAGGGTAAAATATTTTGTAATATGAGATTAGTTGAGTTACACCTTACTGGCATGTCCACACCGAACTTTCATGGACATACACCCATTGCAATGTAGTAGGTCTTATATGCTGCAATTCGATGGTAAGAGTTATTTACAAAAAAAATTGCATTGTGAAAAGCTTGAAGATATGGATCCAACATCTTAAAACCACATTTAACTATAAGATTAATAATACGGTAGGTGCATAGCTGATGTAGTAAGAAGGATTCAGCGTATGATTAAATAAGGGAGTCAGAATATCTATTGCCTTGGAGTTTGCTGCAACATTGTCCAGGTAATTGCAAAAAAATTATTTGTAGGACTAAAATCTTCCACAATTTTGATAATACATTCTGTTATATTCTCATCCGTATATGCTACGTCAATTAGTTTGAATTATATGATTCTCTTTTCCAATACCCAGTCATCATTTATATAATGAACGACTACACTAAGATAATCCTCCCCAGACTGACCATTCATATGTACGAGGTCAAGGCTACCAAAAATATAGATGTTCCAAAGAGTTCTTTATTTTTATCATGACCATTATTGTAGTATTTAACTAAATATCTAGTTATTGTCTATCTAGAAATGTGAGTAAATCTACGATTATGAGCAGCTTTAATGTACTTTTCGAACACTTCTGACTCACTAAAGTTTAAAGAAAGATCTTATGCAGCAATTAAATGGGCTAAAGATTCTTGAGGTACCTTAGGATTATAATCCCAGTTACGTACCGTACCATCGGGGTTGTATTGCAGATGCGTCTGCCTCATGGTTATACCTTGTTTTTCTTTACATCTTTGGGCATATCTGTACATGTGCCCAGTTCCACCTGAAGACTTTATAGATAATTCATGATAATATATTTTTCAAAAAACAACTCTTACTTGAGCTCCGGTCGCGTCTCGCTTCACTACCTTGTTAAAATCTGTCCACACCTCCGACGTGCTGGGTCTGGATCTCTTTGCTCCGGTGCTTGTTGACGCAGAGGCACTTATAGAGCCTGACGATGTTACAACCAGGGTCTGCTCTGTCATTTGAAACGGAGACAGATGCAAAGACATTTTATTCATAAAGGATGAAGGATATTTTGAATCAATTCTGTATTCACTCGCAGTAAAAATTATCAAAATTTTCCATGGATAAATGTGGAAAACTGCAAAATGCAAATAGAAAATTATTCTATCACCTATTTTACATCACAACAAAGAAAACTAAGAACAACATAAGTATATGAAAATTAGTGTTGTTACCTCTTTTCTTGACTACAGACCGGATTTCTAATTTTCGGATTTTTGGCAAAATTATTTAGAATTTTGTCAAATTATTACAAGGTGTATCGAAATTTTCACAAGAGAATTCACAGAAGAGATTGATGGTTTTGAGTGTGGTTGAATAAGGGGGCATGATACTTATTTATAGTAAAAAATTGAGATTTTTTTTTGAAATTTTAAACTCCCAAACAACCACAAAATGACTAAAAATTTAAAAAATTCGATCGCTAATCGTGCTAAATGGGCCAAACGAGCTATACCCAACGTACCGTGCCCAAGCCAACCGTGCCGAATGGTCATATCTTTGTGCCTAATGGGCCATGCCCACCGGGCTACGTGTGCCAACGGGCCAACCCAAGCGTGGTAGTACGAGCAGATACATAGCGGTACTACCGCTTTTGCTGATTCCCCCAATCTATCCTCAAATGGTCAAATTGATGGATAAGGAGTATAGATAACCCCTCACCAGCTCCTGGATAGGTAGTAGACTCTTCATTGAATATCTTGAGCTAGTTGTGCACTCTCCACACCTCATTTACTACCATTGCATACATTTGAGGTAGTTGAGAGCAAATTCAAATGCATTCATCCATTATTTGATCCTTGGCACTTGAATTCCTTCAAGCGAAGCCCGTGATTTGTTACTCTTGGTGTATGTCGACACCTAGATGACTTGAAGGAGGTTTGTGCGGTGATCTCTTTAAGAAGATCTGTAAAGAGGCCTGACGTTGTTTGTAAGTGGCTTGGTGTTCGCCATCTCTAGAGTGAATGAAGAATAACCTTAGTAGTTTTGAGGTTTAATTTGTGGAGCCGGTCCAATCCATTTGGACTTTCCTCAACATGGACTAGTGAAGACCGGCAAGTCTTCGATACCACGGCAAAAACACCGTGTGTCTCCATATCGGTTATTTCATTGTCTCTACTCTTTCACATTTATATTCTTAGCTTGAAGTAAATTGAATTGATATCTTATGTAGCTAATAATTATATTTGGTAGAGATATATTTAGTGGTGCCATAGAAATTTGCTCTTACATTGTGTTAAGGTTCTCATATAGTTCACTGTGCTTAAAATTGTTATACTTAGCGAGCGAATTTTTAGAACCTATTATTCACCCCTCTCTAGTCAGCTATCCTTGATTCTACATTGGCAAGCACCAGTAGAAAGAAAAATATAGAACTTTGATGAAAATGGCCCAACCAAAAGAAATGCAAGAAAAGTATTGGATTAACAAGCTAAACAAGGTTCTAATGGATTAAAACCTAACAAAACTCACCAAAATTTTCTATTGAACTACGACTAAAGAACAATATTTTTATGTGGCTTTTCCATATGAGACTGAAAAGTAAATATAATAGCTAGGGATAAAATCTTATCGTGTCAACCTAGAGCTCTGATACCAAATTATACGGGGTCGTTTGCCCGATCTTCATGGTGTAGAATTGAAGATAACTTTGACCCGTGTAATATGGTGAATGACACCGCCAACCACCTTCTTTATTATGGCAACCTATGACACTCGATTCACCCAATCACATAGTTCGATCCCTTTATCTACTCGTTCACGTGGAGTAAATATGTTCTTGCAATCGTGGAGGCCAACACCAGAATGACGGATATAGAAACTCTTATATAATTCTCAATTCTAAGGGGTAGAAATGCTTCACTCAAACACTAGAAAAAAGTGTTTATTTTTGAAAATTTTCAAGCTTCCCTTTATATACATCATCATGTCCTATTTATAGGTTAGAAAAGAACTGCTCTACAATCTTATCATGACTTATAGAAAACTCTTTACAACTCATGGTAGGTTGATTATAAATAGAGTTATAACTCAATTCAAGTGTAAAATTTAACTATATATTTCTCATGTAAATCAGTGATTAACCTAGTTAGAAGAAGATTCACTAGTTGATTAAGTATTTTAGAAGATTCACCAGTTGATTAAGTATTTTAGCTCTATCTCTTGTAATTGGTCCAATGAATGCTTGCATACTTGAGTTAGTATTTGATGAAAGAGAAGATGTGTTAGTACTAGAGTTGTTCTCATCATGAGTTGTAGAGAGGTTTCTACAAGTCATAATAAAATTGTAGATGAGTTCTTCTGTAACCTATAAATAGGACATGATGATGTATAAAAAAAGCTTAAAAATTCAGAAACAAACATTTCTTTGTTCTAAGGTTTGAGTGAAGAATTTTCACCCCTTAGAATTAAGAATTATTTGATAGTTCTTGTCTCTGTCGTTCTTGTGTTGGCCTTTGCGATTTTAAGAACGCGTTTACTCCACGTGAGCGAGTAGACAAAGGGATCGAACCGTGTGGTTGGGTGAATCGAGTGTCGCAGGTTGCGGTAATAAATATGGTGGTTGACGTTGTCATTTATCAAGTTACACGGGTCTAAGTTATCTTTAATTCTATATTGTGAAAATCAGGCAACCCCCCATGGAGAGATCAGATCATTTGCATTGCACTGCATGGATCTGAATTGGCTACGAATTGCACCGGTTTTGGTATCTGAATAGCTGCGGCGATGTTTTAGACGCATGTTTGTGGTAGGGGACCAACAACAGCAATAGTTGCAAAATTTTCGGTCTTCTCTGGGTCCGATGGCAATTCTTTGGAAGGTTTCAGGCATACCTGCAATGTTCTGAACGGCTGGCTGTTCACTGCCTCGGTAGCCTGAGATAAGAGAGGATATATACTATGAACTGCATCTAGTGATGGACCAAATCCAAATGCATGATTAGATTTTTTATTTAAGCATCTGTGAAATCAACAATGAGAGAGTGAGGACTGCACTTGTTTTATTTTGCCCTTTCCCCCAGATTTTTTCAGCTTACTGTACATGTTCTGAAACTAATCCTTGTAATTTTGGAGCACAATGAGTACAATGTGTACACACAAGGAATGCTATTGTCCTGCAACAGCTGTATGCAGGTACATGCAGGGTCTGTGTTTGTGCAAGATCACAGGTCCCATCGATCAGCAACTCATGCTGTTTTTTCTTCTTTCTTTACACACAAAACTATGGGAAATGAATGGTGATTGGCTTATAGGAGTAGTATATTCTCTTCCTTCTTTCTTTTCATTTTTCTTCTTCCTCTTCTCTTCTGTGCATCAAAGTAACGGATCTAGCGGCAACCCAGTCCTACAATGGATAATGCAGGTGCAGGTGTGAGCAGTAGTGTACTCATTTGTAGTAAATATCATGCACTTAATTACTGTATGCAAATGGTACAATACATACCTTGTACTCTGGGCAGTGGGCGAGGCATTGGGAGAAGATGATAATCTGTCCAGCGTGGCATATATTAATCCTGACACTGTTTGAAAGAGCCATAACTCCATGAGCACGCGCGGCTCAGTAATATTCCAGCTCCAATCGGTGGCTGAACCTGAATTCCACTTCACCAACCAGGACACGTAGGGAGGAGCATTCTGAGCTAAACAACCGGGCCCACCCACCAGTTGTATGCACAGGCACACACGTGGACCCACGACCACAGGCCACATCACAAGAGAATCACCGTCCAGTTCACCACTGCCATTCCCCATGATTAGGTATTTGCAGCTAGGCAGGCCAACTCACTCCCCCTCTGATCATCTTCTTGCCCAAACGCTGCAGAGTGAGGAAAGAGAGGTTTCAGTTACAGCAACCTTGCATCTGATCACCATGCAGGATAGTAACAAACTTTGCCTAATTTCGCAACGCATGCATGCTCAGGACTCAGCTCACCTAAGCAGGAATCCTAAGCCATGATTGCATTGATGATCTCTGCTTGATTTGTTGCACTTGCACATGATGTAGGGCAGTCTTGTTCTGGATGCCTTGGCTCTCACTGTGCCGGGGCATCACTCCTAGCTAACTCCGTCGCTCAACATAAAAAACACTTACTCCATGCCCCTGATTGCTTCAGTCGCGGTCGCCGTCGCCGTCGCCGACAAGACTTTTACGCCGGTTGGACGGCCAGCGTGGCATCTAGCGCGCGATCCCAGCCGTTGGATTCCTGATCGGGCACCAAGGGGCTCATGCTACTAGGCTGCCCGAACAATTTGCTCTACCAACCAAAACCGTCACCACGAGCAGCCGCTGACACATGGGCCTCACCGATAGTTGAGAATTGGAGTTCGTCGAGGCTCGCGTGTCGTCTGGCTGTTCGCGAGGATTTCACAAGAATCGATCGTGCGCGGAGCACTAGAGCCTTGGTGTGGTGTGGCGTGTAACTAGTAGAGCACTAACCTAGCAGTGGGCGTTAGCAGTGGGCGTTAGCAGTGAGCCTTGATGCTCATGGTAGGGACGTACGGCCGTGGACCATGGGCACTGCCTGCGCGATCCAATTCTGGGCGACGGCACATGCGTCGCGCCTTTTCCCGTGCTGTCAAGTGGAGATGGAATGGGCGAGCGTGGCGCCGTCGCGGTGTAAACGTCGAGCCTGCTGTTGCCGTCGCGATCCCGCGACGCTGGTTCGGATTCCTCCGAAATGATTAGCCCTCGTCGCCGTTTGCAGCTGCAGCTGCAGGGCATCCATCCTTCTTCAATCATGCATCCATCCAATCGAGTTCTAGATCAGGCTATGGTCTGTTCAGGTTTCAGATTCTGCTGTAAATTGTAAGGATTGTGTGTTGGCCGCATGATATCTTAAGAATTGATCGTTCAAGTCTACCTGCAAGGTGCAGAAGAGTTGGTTTAGTTGAGGGTAAAGAAAGTGACATAAGCAATGGAAATTAAGTGTTTACATAACTTTTAGAACGAATTAAAGTTTATGCCTTATAGGCCTTGATTTACACCTGCAATACCTCGATACTCCGCCGAGGCGCCGTATGTATACCATGATATGTGTCGTACCAGTATCAATAAGTTCGACAGAATTTAATTTCTAAAATAAATAAAATTAATTATGATACTCCGTTGATACTTCCCTAATACTTATTGGTCAAAAATCACTCAAACAAAAGCTCACTACAAGCCCAGACCAATTCCAACCCCATCAAAAACCTATCATTGCCGGCTTGCCCTATCCCTCCAACCGTCCTCTCCCTGCTCATCTCTCGTCACCGCTCCTGCCAGATGTCGTCCCTCCCCTTTCACCTCCCGTTGGCCATCGCCTCTTCCCCCTCACATCTCCCGCGGTCCATTGTATCCCCTTGAATCTCTCACGGTCTCCTCCTTTCAGCCGCCCCCTACTGTCTCCCTTCTTCGACCGGTACCTCCTGACTTCCTCCTGCTGCCTCCCGCTAGAGCCCTCCCTTCACCCGTTGCCCCACATTCTGTTCTCCCTTCTCCGGCCGCCGCCCCTCTCTCTTCTCCCGCTGCCACGGTTGTGCTTGTTGCCGCCACCACTGCCATGGTCGGCTTGATTGCTCGCTGCCGCTGATGTTGCCTAACTAGTGACTTGGTGAGTGGTCTCTTAACAAATTTTGTTCTTTGACCATACTTCTGATTTGTCGCTCATGTATATCTTTAAATGCCGATACAAGACAAGCTCTCATGAAACATCCTTTAGGCTTAAGTGAGCCTCATTGAGTTCATTTTAGGAAGAGGTTGAGATTAGTAAGAAGGTACAAACTTTGAAGTATTTAACATTATTCATGTGATTGTTTACTGTGTAAATTAAGTTCAAATTGCGGCCTTTCCTATGCATTGACATCATAATTATAAATTCTTGTGGGGTGAGTCACACTTCTGATTAGGGATGGCAAGTGGAAGCACTCCAATAGATACGTGTACTAGCATTGATAGTAGTGTTGATTCCTCTGTTGTTGGTGGTAGTACTAGTGGAGAGAATGATAACCATAGATTTTCGATATGGAATCATGTTAAAAAATTGAGAGAACTAATGGTCATTTGGGAGGAAATGCAAAATCAGAATGCTGATATTATGATCACATTATATCCGGGAGCTATTATAAAGTGAAAGCACTTCTGTTGAAGATTTTAGGCTAAAGTGTTAAGATCTATCCTAAGGTGATAGCGCTTATCCTTGAGCAACTTCACAATGAAGTTGCTGCTGCTGATGCAGCCGCTACAACGAGTGCATGCAGGAGTATTCTCATGCCAGTGAGCTGCACCTCAAGGATACTCAATTATCCCCTTACAGAGCCACAACATCGATATCAATGAGAAGAAAGCAGCAATCATGGATTGTAGAAAGTTTTCACATCGAACATCGCCAGATGATTAATGCTCTTATTGCAAGAATGTTCTACACCAGAGGTTTGCATCTTTATTGTTCTCAAATTCCCTCATTTTATTTGAAGCATGTCAATTGCTTATTGTTACATTATGTTATCTTTATTTTTGTAGGCATTCCCTTCAACTTACTAAGAAACCTAAATTATCAAGCCTCTTATAATTTATTGCGTTCAAGGTTATTGTTCGAGGATTCAAGTGATATGAGGTCAGATTTTATTATCTTTTCTCTACTTTGAATTGCTAATAAAAAATTGCAAGTTTATTACCAGCAATATATTGATGTATCTCATACTGTCTGTATGATATATATGCATGGACTGAGGTACGAGGAGCGAGTGACCGAGTGCATCTGTATCACTGTACATGTATCGTGTATCGGGGTAACTTAGATTTACACCATGAGTTCATCTGTAATTTCCCCTTGTTCTCATGAACCAGAGGGCCTTCTTGTACATACTTTACATTGTTACAAATTGGAGAGAGGTATACCTTCTGTGTATTTCCAATTGAATGACTGGATGGGTGTGTGACCACTTGCAAGCCATAAAATATGATGAGGAAATGATATACAGACCAAACTAAAACTGTCTGATGAACAGGGCACGTTCTTGTCAACTTGAACCAAATTCCTCGTTCCATTTCTCCAGCTCGTCCCATCTGCTCTTCTGCAAGCTTGGCCTAATCACAGCCATTGCATTCTTGAAATCTTCGTATTTCAAAGGTCGCAACTACAATATGGCAAACAAAAAAATTGGTAATTTACGCTTCGTCCTTAACCATGAAAAACTCAAATGAGAATACAATGATTATTTCAAAGTTTTCTGTTAAATCGTAAATAGCAAGATTGACAATTCAATATCCAAATTCAGATAATGCGGAACAAATACCTGAGATGTTTTAATAGTAAGAATATTCTGTGGGCCAAGCTCTCTGATTGGCATCATTGCAGCTTCCTCACACAGGGCTCTCAGGTCACTCCCAGAATACCCTAGGAACAGATTTATTTCAGTACGAAGGACCACATAGGCCATCTTTGCAAAATGAGCATATATCAGAAAATAAAATTACCTTCAGTGTCCACTGCAAGTCTTTCAAAATCATGACCTGTAAGGAAACAGTACCAGATTCGGATGTTGTGGCTAATGTAGAGTGGTGCTACATATACAACAACCACAAGCTACTAGAGTGGTGCTACATATACAACCACCACAAGCTACATACTGCATAATGGAAAAGCGAAACCACCAGGTTCCTGCAAGCTCGTCTGTCCACAATGACACTATCCGATCACTATTCCCTATGCAACTCTATGTACAGCAGACAGAGAAAATAACAGAGATGTCCAGGTTCCATGCGAGGAACAAAAAAGCTAATTTCCCATCTAAAAAAAACTAATTCCCAAAGAGGCCTTGTACTATGAGATTCCATACTTTTGGGGAGAAATTGTGATTTCTGGATCATGAAATATAGGCCATTCTAATTTTTAAAAAACTATTTTGGAATCATTAAAGAAAACATGAAATTCAGATACATTGGTTCAAGTTGGGATTCAAAGCGGAAACGGGTGGCAATATCATTTGTGTTAGAGTACAATATATTTGGTAGGTTAGAGTCCATTGTGATTACTATCCCTTGTACCATCTTGCCCCCCAAGTCTTATACCTCTATATATACCACCCGAGAGGCTCAATGCAATATCATCCAATTCTACTTTCTATCATGGTATCAGACGTCTAGGCTTAGATCCTAACCCTAGCCGCCGCTTCTTCGACGCGCGCCCCGGAGATCTATCTCCGCCGGGGGCAGCGCCACCGTTTAGGCGGCGGATCCTATTGATCCGGCCGCCGCCGCCGTCCGCAAGCAGATCGGGCCTTCATCGCCGCGATCATCCTCGTCGCGCCCGCTGCACCGTCGCGCCTCCTCGTGCCGCCGCCTCTCTCCTCAGGCCGGGTTGCCACCGCCCGACTACGCCGCGCCCGCCACCACTGCTGGTGCACCGCCGCCGCCGCCACCCGCTCGTGTTGCCCGACGGCCGCCGCTCCCGATGCTCTGCTCCTCCGCTGACGCCGCCGCCTCTGCACCGACATCGCCCGGCCTCCCGCGCGCGGATCGGGCTTCCGCCACCGGATCCGTCCGATCCGGCCGCCACCACCACCGCGCCTTGGCGCAGAGGAGGCAGCGCCGGTCTCCACCACGCCGCCCTCCGCGATCGGGTCCCTCCGCACGCGCTCCTCCGCCGCTGTTGCTCCCGCCGCCTCGATCGCGCCCTCTCGCACGCCCCCGCCCCGCAGACTGCGTTGCCCGCCGCCGCCTCCTCCCGCCGCATCTCCACGGGCGGAGACCTCCTCGCCGCCGCCCCGCCACCGACGACGCCGCCCCTCGCGGTGGTGCACCACGGCGCCATGGCGATCGATCGCGCTCGACGGGTGGGCGGTGGGCTCTCGTCGTCAAAGACCGCGCCACGACGCCCGACGCCAAGATCCGTAAGGGAGGTGGTAGCTTCTCTTAAGTTAACCAACAAAAAAAGGTAGGATAAGGCTAGGTGTACACGGTGAGTCGCATATGGAGGATCCCACCGCTTGTATCTTTCTTTTCTTTCTTTTTTCCGATCATTAATCGGATTGAGTCGCCCACCGCCGTCGACCGCGCACGTATCTCCTCCGACATCGGTATCGACTACACCGGCCTCTACCTCTTCGACTATGCGGCCGTGCCGCACGTGATGCCGAGGGACGTCTTCCGCGCCGCGTCTCGGCCATTCCGTCCGCACATCTTCATCGCCGGTTCGTCATCGCCACCACAGATCGGGGCGCCCGCCGACTTCTTCCATCGCCGCCCCGCCGCTCGTTTCGGTCGATCACCGATTGTGCGCGATCCACCCGGCTCCGTGGCGTCCGCCGTCAAGTACTACGCGCATCTTCTCCGAGCAATGGGCCGCCGCCGTGTCGCCTCCTCGCCGCAGCACCGCCGCGTGTGTCCTCGCCGCATCTACATCGCCGCCCCTCGCATCGACGATCGTGCCGCGCAACCTCTTGTGCGCCATCTATCTGCACCTGGTCTTCGTCATGCTGATTGGGACCTCATCGCCGACATCGAGCGCTACCGCCGCCGCCGTACCTTGCGCGGGGATCGCTCGCCTGCGGCAGCGCCCGCCCGGATCCGCCGCCGGGTTGGAGCGTCCGCTCCCGCACTGCTATTTCTTCGTCCAGCACAACCACGCCTGGTTGGGGCCCTCTCCCTAGTACGTCCGGTATTGGCAACACCGGTGTGTTGCCCCCAACGCGTTGCGGGTCGGCAAACCCGGCACACACCTCGCCTGGTGGCTTGATCGCACGGCCGGCATCGACCTCCTGCTCCCCCCCGTCGCCTCGATTGCATCGCCGCTGCCTACATCCTCGATGGCCCCGATCGCGTCGACCTCGGATCGCCCCTTTCTCAAAGACTACCTCGACGCGTCTCCGTCATCACCATGGCGCCTCTTTGCGCCCGCGGCTTCATGTGCGACCGCCTCAACATCGGTACCCGACCACGACTACGTCGACCACGGCCATCTCCAGCATGGCATCCTCGACCACGACTACTCCGCCCTCGCGCTCGGCTATCTCGACATCGGCACAAAGGGCTACCGCCTTGCTTGAGCTACTCGTCGGTTCCTCGCCCATTCACAAGATACGCGACGATCGACGTTATGATCATGAGGATGTCGCTCTTGCTTTCTTCTCCGGTCTCACTGCCTCGGACGCCCTGCTAGATCGGGGGATGTTAGAGTACAATATATTTGGTAGGTTAGAGTCCATTGGGATTACTATCCCTTGTACCATCTTGCCCCCCAAGTCTTATACCTCTATATATACCACCCGAGAGGCTCAATGCAATATCATCCCATTCTACTTTCTATCAATTTGTGTATGGTCTCCAGTAATCCACTTTGTAAAGTATAGCTATGTTATATGTACACACATGTTTCCAAGATTCCGAGTGTCCTACTTGGTTAATGGACTTCTGCAATGGATATGAACACAAAAAAAAAAAGAATATCTGTACGAAAAAATGTAGCAAGAGAAGCCCTGACACAACTGAACAAGGCATGTGTCCAACGCTTAAAGCATAATAAGGAAATCAGTTACTTACTGGACAATTTGAATGATTGTCCTTTGAGCTGATTTTTCAGAAGTAACCTCCGTACATTTGGATTGGGTAGTGGCACATATATTCTTTTTACCTATTTATTGTTAATAGTGAGAGTAGTAGGAATAGATGAATGGTTCACTAGTTGTAACAGCCCTAAAGGGGTAATATATAGAGTATATGAGATCAAACCCTAGAAACTAGGAAAAGACACTAATACCCTTAACACCCCCTCAAATGCAAGGCAAATACAATAGCATTGTATTTGGAAAATGTTAATACTAAAATAAGGAAAGACCATAGTCTAAGTTTTGAAAATGTCATCATAACGTGCAACTTTCGGGAAATTGTGTCGGATACCAAAGGATCTTCTCCCATCCAAAATCGTGCATCAGCCCAGAAAGTACAAAGTGCAGAGATTGGAAAAGTAAAGGTAAGCGGGAACAAAATCGATTGCGGCAATACGATGAAGAGGATGTGAAAGGTAGCACAAATAGAGAGAACTGTCAAATCAAGCCAAAGTGGGATAGAAGCATAGCGGCACATATCGAAACCTGAAACGGCAGCAGTGCAGAAGAGAAGCACGGCGGCCTTGAAAACTCGGGGCGGCGGCTCAAAAAGAAGACTAGTGGTATAATAATGACTTTTACGATCTGTGACGGCTCAGAGAAGAGCGGCGGTTGTGGCTATGCGAAAGGAAAGAGAGGATCACACTCATCTAAGAGGATGGATCGTGGTTAGCAAAGTTATCGGCTAACTGACAAGGATTTTGTGGACTCGTATGGTTTTGACGAACTGAAAGATAGATGCTACAGATTTGGATGGATGCAACGAAAGATTCAAAAGAAAAGAACTCAAAGACAACGGATTCTAACAGCAACATTTTTTAACAGCTCAACACCAAGACTAAAGAACCAGTCCTAACCCCAGCTCAGCTCGGTTACTCCAACGACCTCAGAATCTCTTTTAATGTGATCAAGTATGAGAAGTCTCGAACCAGGTGGGAGCGTCACATCTCTGAGTGCAAAAGGAGAATAAAGCACCAGAAGATATGCCATGCTTCGCTGGACATCCTCTACTCCTCTTATTCTTCTCATAACAAGCAAGCAGCCACAACAACACATCACACACTTAGGAGCTAGCACTTGTTCAGGAGTGAGCGAGTGAGCAATGGAGAAGTCTAGCAAGATGGTGGCTGTGGTAGCCGTGCTCGTTCTTGTCGTGGCAGTGGCGACCAGCGCCGAGGTGAGGAACATCAAGATGACGAAGGCAGCAACGGCCAGCAAGGATGCGGTCTTGCAGCCACAGACCTTCCCGCCCTTCAACCGCTTCGGCACCTTCGACGGCCTACCCGGCGGTAGCGGCAGCAGCATCCGGCGGCCTAGGAAGAACGGCGGTGGCTCGTGCTAACCAGATCCGTGAGGCAACGTGGGCAGGAGGCGTGGCGACTTTGATCCGGCCACACCGTCGGAGGTGGCACAGTGGAGTGCGGTGGCGCCGTCCACACCAGGGCGAGATGGCCGCCCCTAGGAGTAGAAACGCTCCTCACAGGGGCAGCGTAGCAAAAAAGAATCGAGAGCTCTAGAGCTCTGATACCATATTAATAGTGAGAGTAGTAGGAATGGATGAATGATTTTCTAGTTGTATTGCACAATCATAAAAGGGCAATATATAGAGTACATAAGACCAAATCCTAGAAACTAGGAAAAGACACTAATACCCTTAACATTTATAAGATCCAATAGAATGACATTCACAAAAAAGAACAAAACGAAGTCAAAATTATTGTAAGAAATGCACTGGAAATTCAGTACATAAAAGAAATCCACTAATGTTCCAACTCACCCCCTACCAAACAAATGCACTGACTACTATAAAATGGAATAACATTCTATATATGAACTACTGTGTTGCATTACCAAAATGATAGGCGCAGTACTCAATCTTTGATTTTCTTTTTGTGGACGTAAATAAATAAATTATTTAATAATAGCTTTTGCTTTTTTTTCCCTCAAAAAAACTTGGCAACCATAACAAGCTGCTCTTGTAAGTTGTAACCAGAGAAAACTGGCACACTTTCAGCCCAGTTCCCAACCAATTCTCTGGTTGCCACAATACCCTGAGGGGCAAAGGTGTGTCAGGAACTGGTAGTCTGCTACCAGCCACCATGCAGCACATACTCTTGTTCGGTTTTTAAAACCCTAGATGCAAGAAATATGAAGCCAAAATAAAACAGCAGCAGTAATCATAAATACATATGTAGGATCAATCTTACCAGTCTTCGAAGAACAGCATCATCCAATTCTTGTGGTTTATTAGTAGCCCCTAACCAAAAGATTTTCATCAGCAGAAGATACAAATAATAAAACAGAGAATTTAGTATTAGAAAAAGATTGCAAGGAAACTGTTGTGTACCCTGAGTTTTTTAAACATACCTAGGTGAGAAAATGTGTCTTCATCCATGAATTACAATGAGGGCAAATCATATAGAACTCAAGATCACAAACTGGAGTGTCTATAATGCTAGAAATTGTTTCAGAAATGTCTGCACTGTCACTCCTGAGACACAGTTCTATGTCCTAAGGCTGCTGAAATACTAAAAATCATATACTAAGCATTGGGTCTGAGGGTCATTTACTTGCAAGCTGCAACACTCGTATGTGACTTTATACAATGAGGGACAAGAAACAATAGACTGAATTAATACACTGGATACTGAATAACAAAGCAACAGCAGCGAAGAAAAGCTAAGGGCGTTGCATGCCCACAAATTACCATCCTTATCAAAGAAGTGTTTATATCATGTGGATTCAGAATTACTACATGATTGCAACTAACAGTTGCACATACAATAGCTGCATCATAAATATTTTCACTACAACCAAGCATGGTGCGAAAGCTAACCAGAATTAAGCAAATTAGAAAAGATAGAGATGCTAACCTATAACAATTACTAAATCATCTGGGTTTGAAGTCATCCCATCAAATAGGATAAGGAATTCAGATTTCAATCGCCTGCTAGCGTCGTTCTCATTGTTATGAATATTGTGTGTATATTGAAGAGACCCAATGAACAATATATATAGGGAGTACAAAGAGATATTACAGAGGAATATGCTGATTCCTATTCTATCTCTAGTACCCTTATCTCTAATACCCTTAACATTCCCCTCAAATGCAAGACGTATGCAATAGCATTGCATTTGAAAAAGAGTTAATACTAAAACAAGAAATATCCGACGTCCGAGTCTTGATAATGTCTTCGTTGCGTTCAGTTTTTGAATAAACTGTCAAATTGGTTATCAAGCCGAACATGAATAGATAGAAGCATGATGACGCAGATCGAAGCCCAAAAGGCGGCGGCTCAGTGCACAAGGCGCAAAAGACGCGCGGCGGCCTTTGAAGCTCGGTGCGGCGGCTAGAGAAGCGGCGGCATCATAACGACTTCTACGATCTGCACGCGGCTCAGAGAGTAGAGCGGCGGTTGCTGTCATGCAAAAGAAAATTCCTACACTTCTATGACTGACAATAAATTTGTGGACTCACACGGCTTGAACGAACTAAAAATTAGAAACTACGGACTTTGGATGGACGCAACGGAAGACTCACGAAAAATAACCAAAGACTGACTCAAAAGAAAACAGATGAACCACGGAAAAACGGGACGTCATGACTCCACCGACGGTAGCAACATCCAGTGTGGGTCTCGTCACTCCCCCACTTCGTCCCCGCGCTGCGCTCCATCATTTCCTCCCTCGCGCTCGCTCTCCCTCCCGCGTCTCCCCCTCACACGAAGAGAAGAGGAGTAGCAGGCGGCAGGATCCGACGGGCGATGGCGACTGAGGAGGTGGCGTCGGGGTGGCCGAGGAAGAGCCCGGCGGTGGGAACCAACGAGATTGCCGGATATGGACTTGGCGGTGTCGGAGGTGGCCAGATCCGGCTGCGGCGCGGCGGCCACGGGCGCGGGCAACAGCGGCAATGGTGTCGGAGCATCGGCGAGAAGCGGGACGGCCGATGAACGTCGGCTCCTCTTGAGGGGCGGCGGTCTCGGGAGGGAGACGGCGGCCGATTGGGGACGGCGACCGCGACGACCGCGAGTGGTGGCCGACGTTGGCGGAATTCCATCCAGATCGGATCTGGATGGCGTGAGAGACCGAGGAGGGTCGACGACCAGAGGACAGTGGCGATCCGGTGGGACCCAGCGCTGGCGATGGCGTCACCTCCGGGAAGATGAGCTCGACGGCGAGGAGATGACCGTCCCGGGAGAGGAGATCGACCTCCCGGGGGCAGCAGCAACAACGGAAGTAGATGAGGTTAAGGTTTCAACTTAAGCTCTGATACCATGTTATGAATATTGTGTGTATATTGAAGAGACCCAATGGACAATATATATAGGGAGTACAAAGGGATATTACAGGGGCATATGCTGATTCCTATTCTATCTCTAGTACTCTTATCTCTAACACCCTTAACACTCATTAGCTAACCTTGTAGACATGATGCTATCAATTTGAATAGTTAAATGCAGTCAGCAAACAACAAAAAGCTTCAGATTCCACTCTTCCTAGAAAGACAAGTAATTAATTTAATTCTATGAATGAAAAATGCTTGAATGTAAATCGAGCACATGAGAACAAACCACAATTAGTACGGTTGCTTTTTACCGTGGTGTTCGAAGACTTGTCGGCCTCTCATAGTCCACGTTGAGGTAAGCCCAAACGAATTAGACCAGAACCACGAATTAAACCTTCCACCTCAAATTCACTAGTGGTAGCTTTTTCCCGCTCTAGGTAGGTGAGCTCCAACCTTCACACTGTGTTAGGTCTTCTCACAAGCTTCTTTGAGAAGATCATCGTGCACAACGCCTCTAACGCCGTCTAGGAGTCAGCAAACTCTAAGAGTAATAAGTCAAGCCCCTTGCTTGACTCTCACCACGTGCAACGAATGCACAAGCTCGAGTGGATACTAAATCTACCTCTAGATGCAACGCATGCAATCTAGAGCTTTCCTCCTTGCTCACAAGGTGCAACACATGCACAATTGAGAGGAAGACTTCACACTAGCTCAAAGGAGTAAAATAGAGTGCCAAAAGTCTTACCCCAACTGGCCATAAGGGGGTATATATACCCACACCATGAAAACTAGATGTTATAAGCAAAACCCTTGAAAAAATAGGATTACCAGAAGTACCGATGGCAAAACTTCGATACTTCCACTCCCCTCGGCAACGGTAACAAAACTAGACGTTATCAACAAATCCGGTAGTTCCGACGGCTAAAGTCTGGTACTACCCTTCATCGGAAGTACCGCTATACTCGTGCGGAACTACCGATTTCCTCGGGGACGAGAAGACTCCACGAAGACGTCTCTCAAAAAAAAATGTACTGCTACGCAAGTCGGTCATTCTGCCAATCGGAAGTACCGCTCACATAGAGCCGGTAGTTCCACAACTCGGAAGTACCACTCACATAGAGTCGGTAGTACCACTCACTGTTCAGACCGCTTACACAGAGCCGTTCGGACCGCTCACACAAAGCCAGTCGGAAGTTCTGATCATCGACTACACTGGTCCTTGACCACGTCGAATGGTTCAACCACTCAAGTCTCCGACCACATTGTCTGGTTCAACCACACAAGTCTCTGACTACACTAGTCTCTGACCACGTTGTCCGGATCGACCACACATGTCTCTGACTACGCTGGTTTCCGACCACGTTAGTTTCGACCACTCAAGTTTCAACCAGTCGATCATGACGATCTTCGACTACGTCAATCTTTGATCACACAGATCTCCAACCAGTATGTCAATTTTTGACTACATTGTATTCATCATGTCAGTTCGATCACGTCAATTTCAACCACACAGATCTCAACCACGTCGGTTTCGACAACGTCAGTTCGATCACGCTGGTTTCGATCACACAGATCTTGACCACGTTGGTTTCGACTACATTGGTTTTGATGACACAGATCTCGACCACACTGGTTTCGATCGCACAGATCTCGACCATATCGGTTTCGACCACGCTGATTCGACCATGCTGGTCTTTGACCACTTGAACTTTGATCACACAGGTCTTCGACCACCTTGGCTTGACTACTCTGGTCTTCGACCACACAGGTCTTCGACCTCCTTGGTTTGACCACTTTG
>JAYGGG010000290.1:0-33018 GCA_036346245.1 Bonia amplexicaulis | reverse complement strand
AGGTTGGGCCACTGGGAGTTCACACATGGGTCAAAGACATCGATCCCTACTAAAAAAAATTGAACCCGGTGTTCCGTGACACCGGGTGGAGCAAATGGGCTCCGCCCCTATGCATGAACCTCACAAATTAAGCTGGATCGGAAACACTAAGTTCAGTTCTAAGTGTACTTACTTCGGTAGTTCAGTAGTCTGCTATGAGCATCTACAATAATCCATATCACTTGTTACTAAATGATAGACACATCAGGATTTAGGTGATCTTCAAGACCTGCTTGTTACCTAAAAACTCATTTTGTGGGTCTCACTGTCTCCGAGCAAAATCCACCTATATCACTTGTGCAGCCCACCATCTTCTTGGCATCCCTACAACCCTGCTACCTTCCTCCATTTTTTCTCCAAGTTCCTGTCATTCTTCCCAAAGCTTCCTCCTTTCTCCCCCCAAATCCTACTGCCCGTCATCTACCACACCCCACCGTCCTTTCTCTCCCACTCCCAACCATCAGTCGTTGCTCGGAGAAGGATGCCACACTGCTCGGGGAAAGACGATGGCACAGGAGGAAGAAAGCGGCGTGGGAAAGTGTTGCCGCCTCCTCCGTCGTTGGTCACCGGCATAGGAGAAAGCGTCGCCACCTCCTTCATCGCTTGGTAGGCTTCCTCTCAGGCCAATTTATCTCTGCAGCTGGGGTAAGTATTTGGAAATTTTGGGTTTGTTCAGTGCAGTTGAATCTTCATCCCCTGTTTACTGTGATTCAATTAGTTCTTTGGTTAGTGGATGCAGTGGAGTGTGGTATGATACAAGTATATGCATGTAATTTTGAAATTAGTTATCTTTATTTAGTGGTTGCGATTTGATAGCTATCATGATTTAGTTTGTTTGGCATAACAACTGATGCATAAATATATCATCTATCCCAAGTTTGGCACTAATTAATCTCTTTCTTACTATGACTTTATTTGATGTAAGTTAACTGCAATATACGATGTCCTTTCTCTTGTGCTACGTACCTAGGTTTACACCTTTCCTCATATTTTCATTTTTTTGTAAAAACAAAGTCTTGCTGCTACTACAGTTTTCATGTTTTCATTTTACCTAGGGGAATGAATCCTTGTCCGCCTGATGGTTTCACAAATTTTATTCAAAGTCAACAATTTCCACCATTCCCACAATAACCGCATCCAGAAAATTTCCATTTTGTTGGTGTTCTTGCGCACTATGCTCCATTGTCACCACCACCAGCCCAAGGTAGTCCATCGATGGCAATGCTAGATTCAGGCACTCCATGTTTAGTACTGCAACAATTAGCCCAAGATTGCATCGACCTTAATAATGAGAGTGATGTTGAATTTGCAAGGACCGTTAGGCATTTAGCATGGACACATGAAGAGGACATATGGTTGGTCAGTGCTTGGTTGAGCAACTCGAATGATTCCATCAATGGGAATTGCAAGAAGACTGATCATTATTGGTCATAGGTTGTTGCCGTCTTGATACGGGGTCACCTCATCTTCTCGACGTAGTATCAAGATACTCACGTGGATTCGAATAATTATAGTGATCCCCCGATGCCAATGTAAGAGTTAGCACTCTATAATTCGCCCAATCACACGTGTTAAACTTCACGACCACCAGATGAAGTTCTATCATGCTCTCAATTCCCAGCGAAAAGGTAGATTTTGATTTCGATGAACTCTCAATTCTTCCCTCAAGTTGGTTCGGCCAACATAAAAAACAAGAGTAGTTTGCTGAATCAATCTATTATCAAAAGTGGTCTCCCTTCCAAAGGGGGTGATGGCTGCCTTTATAAAGGGTGCACCCCCTTGCGCCCCACACATGACCCCCACGCCCCACACATGGGCTTAGGGTTCCTCCACACGCACGTACACAGGCCTAAGGCCTTTTTTTGGCTTAACTGGCCTACCTTTTACAAATTAGGCTGAATTCACGAAATAGAAAACATGAGTTTACAAAAGTATAAACATTTTCATTTCTCTCATATTGGCCATGGGATGGCCGCATAAGGTTTGGGCCGGTTTCCTCTCGTGTTTGTGGCGCCCCTTCCTCCTTCACCTCCCACTGGTTCACCATTTGTAGCATCAAATAATTCTGGACATCACATGTTCATCTCCATCCTCTCTTGATTCAAACCTCCAGGATGTCCTCATCACTTCTACAATAACACCACTCCAAGTAATCGGAGAAGGGAAGTTAACCAACTGAAGATCCGTTGACACTAAATTAGCACACAAATAAACTATTTTAATAGCTGCTGGATGTCGCTGAAGGCAGTGTATGCTAGTGGCATGCCCGATGATCAATTGACTGATAATGTACTTGTGAGGTATGAAAATCAATATTCAAAACCTTTCACATTCATGCATTGGTTGAGGGCTCTTCGAGACCAACCAAAATGGCATGCATACTGTGAACTGTCAAACAAAGAGAAAATTTTGAGTTCACCCTAAAATGTTGTAGATATCAAAGATTTATCCCATCCAGAAGGCAACAAGGCAACCAAGTATTCATACGCAGAGAGTGGCTTTGTTAGTAATGACAATTATAGGATGCACTCAGCACTCGCACCAACTACGGTGATGTTACGCCTCAACTAATCCTCTCCTGAGCCCTGGCCCCTTCGCTTCCCCAGACACAGCCATGGAATGGTACGTAGACCTTACGAATTCCAAGCAGCTAGCTACCTAACTGTAGATCATTTATAGTCGAGCCCCAGATAGCTGCGTTGCACTGATGCAGGTGAGCCCAGGACCGGACGTCAGATCATCTCACGCCGGGCCAGCAAGGCAGGACTCACTGGCCAGGAACTTATCTCAGAGGCTCAGAGCATAGCATACATATGTTTTATATCTGAGGAACAAGTGCCCTAATAATCGAGTTTTTCTCCATAAAAACCATCGCTCAGTTACACTTAAACCGTCGCTGCATGAAGTTGTCAGCTCTCGGTGAGCGAAACTGAAAAACATCTCTTCGATCGGTGTTTACCGATGCTTGAAGGAAGCCCAGGTACAGGTTGGCTTTCGTTCCCTGGGGTCTTTAGGCTAGCCCGTGAGCAATGATAATCTATGGATGGAACGCTCGAAGCCATGAAAGGAGCTCGCCATCATTTTTTTTATCAGCTCACTTTTGCTAGTAGTGGGGCACTCATGCTGCCGCACGCCATCCATCCATCCATCCATGCCTTTTGCTTGCTTTTACCCCACGGGGTCACAGTCTGGACTTAGCCTGGAGCAGTCCGGAGAGGCACACATGCTGGTGTTGCTCTTGGATCTCGATGTCCATTGCGCTGATCGGCGTCGGGGGCTGGGTGAAGTTCAGGTCACCAGGAATGGCATGGATGGACCAGTGCAGCTAAAGGCACTATTCAGGGATCAATGCCGATAAAGCTTCTCTGCTGTCTCATACGAAAAGGTGACAAAGTGGATAGGACGCACTGCCCGATGCAATTGCAAAGGTTGAGGTTTTGTAACACCTCTATTTCTAAAGATGCTACTGATCTCGGCAACCATCCATTCAAGGCTAAACAGTTGCGTAGAACTGAACATGAGTGCGCACCACAACAGCACAAACTTACAACAAAAGAATCAACTTTTATTACAAACATAGGATTTAACAACCTATTTTACACAGCGGACGTACAAGCCCAAACGCTATGATACATCACAAAAACTCTCAGGCGGTCTAAGCGCAGCAGAAACCTAAAACCACTCATCCTCAGCGAAGGAATGCTCTTCGGGAACCTCATCGTCAGCTGGGGCTTCCTGATTCCACTGATCTTCTGTTGTTGTCTAGCAAATCATGAGTATCACCGTACCCAGTAAGTTACAAGAGTAAACCCTAGCTTACTACTTGCAAGGATATTCAAGGACGGGAATATACTGGTTTTATTACATTGAGTGGATGCAGTTTTATTTGCAAACAAATAAGTTAAAACAGTTCTCCTTAAAATCAGGGTTTTCTTTTAACTGTTACTTACAACAACACATTTCAAAACATCATAAAATCTACTTATGTCTCGTTGTTAGAATCACTCAATTAACACAGCTTCATTAACCGAAAGTACGGCGTATTCGAATACCGTTAATTTCACTCTGTAGAGTTGCTCAGCTTTACCTACATGATTTCTTAACCCTCATGACTGAGTTAAGAAAACCAAGTCGTTTCACTGCTCAATTCTTTATATAGATTCTACCCGATAGAATCAATCAGACACGACACACAACTAAACCAAACTCCTTTGCCCGCTCTAAGTGACATCTACCGTTGTTAAGTATGGTTTTACCGTTCCGCATACATAACCCTCCAACATCCAACACCAACTTCCTGTAGAGGTTCAATTGAGTTAAGCAGCTACTAAACCAGGGTTGATAAGTCAACTCCTGTGGTTGAGCGGATACTGTATCTTTTACTTAGTATAAGGTTCTTGTCCTTAATTTTCACTCGAGGCATCAACCACATCCCCGTGCGCTTGAGGGCACAACCACCCCTCTGCTCAAAGCCTCCACCCTAGGGTAAGGTCATAGACGGAAGTCACCTTATGGCTTTTCACAACGCACCCTTACCCCAGTATCCATTTTCAAATTCTACCGGCCAACGGCCAAAGCACTTAGTAGTACAAGATTTTGAATGAGATGATCTACAAATATTTATACCATAATTTAAATATTAGTAAGGCTGTCAAGGTAAATATGGCCTCAATTTAAACATGGCTTTTATCAGTGGTAGGAGTAACTAATTAGCGTGTCATTCTAAACTTTTATTTTAATCAATTAACATTTCACAAATAACAATAATGGAAAAATGGTAATTAAGTAATTTAAATTTCATGGGATTCAAAATGATAAAAACTTGTAACTTGTCTTGCTGCTCTGGAACTTCTACGAGCTCGTAAGCTTCGGTGCCTGGTTTTGGACCTTGAACTGTCATTTTGGAGAGATCTGAAACTAACACAAATACATAAAATAACAATAAGTCCATACTTGAATCTAATCAAGTCAGGAAAAACAATCTAATTAAAAAGGAGTAAAATGCATAAAATTCAAATGGAGGAATTTGAATTTATTTGGAGATAATTTTGGTGGAATGGAGGTCAAGTATGAGTTTATGGCGTCGAGACGATCAAAATGGTGTATTTTTGGAATTTTTAGAACTTTCTAGATTTTTCTGGGATTTTTAATGAATTTTTTGAATTTTTAAATCGGATGAACGATGTGAGCCGCCCAACCTCACGGTGCGGCCGGCGAGATTCGCGCCGCACTACCGTAAAGCGGTGACCGACTTATGCCCACACCACATGCGACCGAAGGCCAATACAAGACGTGCGCCTCAGCGCCTGATGGGCGACATGCGGACGATGCGGGTGGCCTGGATTCAAACGAGAGCGGACGCTCGGATGAAACGAATAAAACGACGCTGACGGCCACGATGCGACCACATCTTGTATCAAGTACATAGTTTCAACGATGTCTTGATGTTTCCTTTGTAAAGCACGTGATAGCTCATTTGTTTTGCTCAACAATGTTATCAAAAAATGCATGATAAACACTGATTGAAAGGATTCCATATTTTTTATCAAACCTGCTGCTCCACCATGACTTATGTTTTGACAAGCATCTTAAGTTCTAGCACATCCACAACTGCCTCCCACATTTGGTATATACGAAGCAAGGTTTTGAGAAGTGAGCCCCACCGAGTATCTCCAGGTCTCGCTATGCCAGATTCCTGATGCAGCCCTGTCCCAACAGATATCAAACCATTCTCCAACTTCTCCAACAGAATATCATGATGCTTTTCAACCAACACATTTTTTCTCTTGCAAGTTGCAGTAACAGCCGTAACTATTAGGGAAACATTGTTAAAAAAATCAGCAATAGCTCTGCTACAACTTGTAATCGTGACAATCACCAATTGTAACTGGTAGGCGAAACAATGGACATAGAAAAGCATTTGGATTCTCATCCCGAACAAGTTTTTGCAAGACATTAAATTATCCTCTCATATTTGAAGCTCTATCATAACGTTGTCCACAAAGCTTAGAAATAGGTAAACCATGATGATCAAGCAAACCAACCAAAGCATCCTTCAATACCATAGATGTACAACTTGTGATATGCTTAATAGCAAGAAATCTTTCCATGATCTTCTCTCGATTGTTCACAAATCTGCATGTCACAAATTTTGTAAAGTTAAAACAACAGTACGATACAACAATGTAAAAATTGTATGACTAAAATAAAGATGTACAACATACCTCACAATCACCGCCATTTGCTCTTTTATTGATACATCTCAAGACTCATCAATAAACACTATGAAATTCATGTCTCCAATCTCACCCTTAATCACTTTCGTGACCTCTTGTGCGCAAGCTTTGAAAAGCTCTTTTTTAATATTTGCACAAGTCATAACTGCATGCCCGGGAGTTGTATCAAATGCATACTTCACTTTCTCCTTCTTATCCTTGTACCAATCCAATAGCTCTTTGAAATTACCTTTGTTGATGGAGGTGGAGGATTCGTCATGTCCACGAAAAGCTTCACCTTGCGCTATGAGATATTTTGCACAATCTAAACATGCAGTCAAATGAATTTTGTTTGCAATTTCGGCCTCCTTACGGTAAGTGCTCATTTTATTAGATACACTTGACCGTTGATTCTGAAAGTCATCACACTCACCCCTTGTGATGTTATGGAAACTATTTAGACCACCAATATATTTATTAAAAACATCTATAACCATCTTCCAACGAGAGAACCCAACTTTTGTAAACACATCATTACCAAATATGTTTGGTTGTGACTTCTTAAAAAGAAAACAATAGAAACAAAAGCGGCATTATTTTCCACACTATATTCCAACCAATGAAATTTATTAAACCATGATTCTTGAAAGGATCTCCACACTTTACCATCCAATGTCTTTGGAAAAGCATGTCCAATTGCTCGAGTTGGACCATTCAACAAATATGTCATCCTCACTTCATATCTAATTTCATTGGCAAAATCTTCTATTGGTATTTGATGCATTGGATCTGCAATAATTTCATTTGGATTTAATTCTAGTCGAGACTTCTTTGGTAGAGTTGCACTCTTATTAGTTGGGGGAGTACTACTTGAATTGCTTGTGAAATAATTACGCAAAGTTCGTTTCTCCATTATTGCAAATCTATAAATTAATTGCTAATTGAGTATATACAACAATACCACACTATATTCTAACAAATTGCTAATCCACTAATTGAGGAATGAGTTGCAAACCTACGAATCGATTGGAGCTTTGGGGGGATGATATCAGTACATAATTCCTTCAGTCTTCAACAGCTTCATTCCTTAGTCCTCACTGACTCACTATCGCAGTGCCTCCGGCAGTCCGACCTCCAAGCTCCACTGCTCCAGCCTCGCTACCTCCGGCCTCCCCAGCTCCCCACGACGGCGTGACCCCACCTCTACCCTCCTAGCTCCCCACGATAGCACGACCCGCCTCCCTGGCTCCCCGTGACGGCGCAATCCCGCGATGGCGCAACCCTGCCTTCAGAATAGTTTCTCCGCCACCGTTTCAAAGCAGTTTATTCGGGATAACCTTTTAGAAGCAGTTTATTGGCTTTCAGTTTATTCGGGATAATCTTTTAGAAGCGGTTTATTGGCTTTCGGTTCGTTCGTATGAATACTTGTATTAGGGTTAAAAGTCATAAGTCACAGCCATAAACTATAAGGCACAGTAACATGCCTCTGATCTGTCGTGAGGTGGACCGGTTGAACGGAGGAGGGCAGAGGATTCTGCATTCAAAGCAATGCGTCTCATGGAAACACTCTCGAGGTATGGAATTCTCACCTGGTTCCATGCCTCCCGATCACCGATCAGATGAGCGGGCGCTTGTTTTTTTTTTGGGTCAGATTTACAGTCAGATATCTCCCATGCTTCAGAACAGCGGCCCGGTATGAACAATGCGGTCCTTCATCTCAGGCGTCTGGTTTTAATTGAACGGCTCCTGCGCCGCGAATGGCAGGTTATACGTTTTTTCTGGTTTTCAGGTCCTTCGCGTGTTGTTTTCTCTTCGAACTGGACAAAGACACAGCTGGGAAGTTTGGAGCATGAATATTGATTCCATACGGGATCGGGAAAACATGATATTCAGACAATATAGAGGAAAAGGAATAGAACCAGCTAAAAAAAATTCAGATAAAGCTACAGATCGAGTTTCCTCGCTACAATTCTACTCAGCGAGTTGCGACTAGGTTCCCCATGAGCCCTCCACCAAGTTCATAGTGCTTGGCGGCAGAAAACCCAGCTTCTTTGGCTAACTTCTCCAACTCTTCACCTACACAGGGCATAAGAAAAACACAAGCTAGATATATTTACGGGAGAGTGATAAACGTCGGTCACTGATGAAATGGCACTAACCACTGCATTGTTGGGAACAGAAGAATGCACCTTTTCGTTTAAAAAAAAAATCTATATAATGCTGTGGCTTTGTGTGTGAACAAAACAGATGGTGTTCTATTGCACCCCCATCAGGACAAGTTGAGAAGTCTGTTGATATAGTTGTGATATCAGAATGACAGATGTAAGTTTTGAGATTCATTATTTTCATTCCTATGTACAGTCTTCTTTTACTTGATGACGTGATATATCTTGTTCTTTCATGCAAGTTTTCTCATGAAGGAAACATCTGTGCAAACCTGTTAGATACTGTGATATCGAACTTTTCAAGTACTTGTACTCTTCAGTGAGTCCGTAGCCACTAGCTAAAGGAACCACAACATTATCGATCACCCAACTCTGTCCAAGAAGAAAAAAACTTCAATTTGGTTATTGAGAGGATTACAGTACCAACACCAAAGTCTTAAATGGGACAGGGAGTCAACATATGACCATATGTGATTTTGCAAGAATGTTATGGGGGAATAATGAAGAATTAATCTTTGTCAGGGAAATTGAACAGAGGCCAAACTTATCTGTACAATATATCCAAGATGGGCTGGCATTTTACCTGGAATGATGTCGTGAAAAATGACGAGCTTTTGTTAAAATCTAGAATAGATGCTCTTGATCCTGCAGTCCAGTAAAACCAACCTCTGAAAATTTATGCGGAACTATAAACGCGCTGAACTGGAATGAAACTTGAAACATGTACCCAACCTGGTTTTAGTACCCTAAAAATCTCTCGCATGGCTTTGGATTTGTCAACCACATTGCGCAATCCATAACCAACCGTAACAGCATCAAAGTAGCAGTCTGTGAAAGGTAAATCATGTGCATCACCCTCGATCCATCTGTGACCGCAGAAGTCAGAAGCAGGCATGTGTTAGCCAAGCACTTAAGCTGTTCACTTATCAAACGACTAGCACGTTCTGCAAGTTCTCGCAAAGCTACACATCACGGGAAGTTCTTAATCTGCAAGCTCTCACATTGAGGATGCTCACTTGATGTTCTTGTAGCAACGCTTCCAGCGCTGGTCCCGACGGTCAGCAGCAGCCTGCAGTTGCTGCCTTGAGAAATCGACGCCCATCACCTGTGGCATTTGAGAGATCGGGCCATAAGATTCGCAATCAAGGTTGCTCGTCCATTCTGAAGTCTGAACACTGAAGCGAACCCGACATTACAACACCAAGTCACCAACCTCTCCATCTATGCCGACCTTCTGTGACAGAAGGAACGCCAAGTCCCCGCTCCCGCAGCACAGATCAAGAATCCGACTCCCTCTCCTCGCCCTAACTCAAAGGAACAAACTTTTACATCAACCAATTGTAAAAAAAAAGTCTTTTCAATTCACATTACCATGAGTACCACTAGTGATGTAATGTACCTGGACCAAGAGACGCAGATGCGCTTCCACGTTCGGTGCTGCCCCAGGCTGAGCACGTCGTTGAGCTAAAAGAAACACAGCACTCTGCAGCCGTCAGTGTTACATTGCAAGTATCTCCACTACTTACTTCGCGAGAGCGGCAAGGGGGAAGGAGAGCGGGGGTACGGACATGGTCGTAGACGGGGGCGATGCGGCTGAAGAGGGCCTGCCGCTCGTCGGCCGCGGACGAGCAGCGCACGGCGACGGATCCGCGGCGGTGTCGTCGGCGACCGGCGGGGCTGGTCGCCGCGGCGGCCAAGGAAATTGCCGCGGTTAAGGTGCTCATCATCGGTGTCGATTTGCTCGCCCCCGCCACATGATTAGGATAGGCTATTATTTCCGCTTGTATAATAGGTTTGACTCTTTTGCCCCCGCCGGGGAAGCGAAACGATTCGACTCTTGCCGCCGCCGCGGCGAGCTGCATCACGCGTAAGGCGAGATTTTTAGGGATGGATTTGGGCTCCTGCTACCTCGGCGGCAACGCCGACGCGGTGGAGTTCTGCCCGCACAGCCCCTTCCGCAACGTCCTGGCCGCCGCTACCTACACGCTGCAGGAGCATGAGGAGGAGCAGCAGAAGCAGGACCGCGCGGGCACCGTGTCCCTCTTCTCCGTCGATGCCGGCGCCGAGGACGCGTCCCGGCGGCTCCGGCTGCTCCACACGGTGGAGACCGCTGGCGTATTCGACATGAAGTGGAGCCCCGCGGCGCCGCTGCTCGCGCAGGCCGACGCCCACGGCCGCCTCGCGCTCTGGCGCCTGGAGCAGGAGGACGGTTCCGACAAAGGTGCTGCTTGTTCCTCTGCATCTATCTTATTGAAGGAAAAAAATGTTTTGTCAAATTTGGGTCATGGATTATTTCAAGTGTCCACTTGCTAAGTTTCCATGAGCTATAACACCGACAATTCATGAGTTGGATTGAGCGTATTCATGCTAAAGGCAAATACCGAGTTCCTAGGCTTCTCAGTGCGTTCACTTGGATGGTGGTGAGTGGCGACTGATGCTTGCAGAAATATTTCGGGGTTCAGGGGCTATGCAGTCGCAATGTTTGTTTAGAAAAACTAGCTCTTGGATTAGGGTTAGTTGTTCCCCATGGTCATACTAAAGGTTAATCTGCTTCAGAACAAGTTTCTATTTTGTGATATTCTGGGAAGGTTGTAATCACCTTATCGGGAAGAAGGGTAATTTGCTGCTGATTGATGATCAAAGCAAATTTGAGTTGGATTGCTAGTCTTAAGAAACGTTGCTCAAATTTGGTCATAGTATTTGTGTTGAATTAACAAGCTAGTCTAGTCAATTCTGTACTGGAAGTGGGAGAACTTATGTAACTATAAACACTACATTATTTGTCATATATGTAATATGTAACCCATCATGTCTACAAATACATCTTGAGGGCTGATACAAGTGCTTTCTATAACCAAATTACACAGGTGTTGTTCTCACAGATGTCTGTGCTGAAGACATTTCTTCTTCAATGTGCTTGTATGTGGACTGGAACCAAACTGCTGAGTCTCTGTCTGTTGGATTATCAGATGGTTCACTGTCTGTGGTTTCCATGAGGGAGGACTGCTTGGAGGTATCAGAACAATGGAGTGCTCATCAGTATGAAGTTTGGACATGTTATTTTGATCGTGCAAGGCCACACTTGTTGTACAGCGGATCCGATGACTGCTCTTTCAGTTGCTGGGACTTGCGAGAAAGCCCATCGAACGTTGTGTTTCAGAATAAAAAGTCTCATAATATGGGTGTTTGTTGCATTGCTCAGAACCCATCGGAGGGGAACATGTTGCTCACTGGAAGCTATGATGAATTTCTCAGAGTTTGGGATGTGAGATCAATGGTGAAACCTGTTAACAAAAAGTCCCTAAATTTAGGGGGCGGTGTTTGGAGGATGAAATATCATCCTAGCATTGCGGATGTTGTATTGGCTGCATGCATGCACAATGGGTTCACCATTGTTAAAGTAGGTACTGGAGATGCAACAATAATGGAAACATATTGCAAGCATGAATCCTTAGCATATGGTGCAGATTGGCAGAGAAGTGAAGTGGCAGAACATAACAGGAATTCTTCAGTTGTCGCTACTTGTTCATTTTATGATCGCCTTCTCCGTGTGTGGCAACCGGAGAACCTAGGCAAGCTTTAAGACCTAAAACATCATTGTGTTCAATTCAAGTATCACTATGGCATGGACCTATTTGCTGAATGAACCAAATTAATTTCATTCAGGTAGCTCTTTGGATTTATGTTAATTTATTTGAATCCGTGAGCTTATAGTAGTATCATGTTTGTTTTATAGCTCGGCATTCACAGATATTAGTATTTGCTGTAAGCTTCCCAATTGCAAAACTTTTAAGTCTTTTGTTGATGCTATTTGATGACAAACTGTTTTGAAGTTTCCCTTGTGTGCATAATAGCGATGCTTCAAAAACAATCTAGACACCTCAATGCTTCAACAAGAATCTAGACACCAACCTGGATGGGGATCTTGTTGAGCTTTTCACTTGTCACAATTCTGTCTGGAAATTACAATATGCTGTACGCTGGTTCGAGAGTTTCTAATTATGCTTTTTAATTGCATTCTAATAACTGCTAGTATGGTTACCAAAATTTACCTTTTCAGTGCATGCTTTCATATACTACAACTTAATACCCAATATTGTCAACATGCCAATTGCAGTTCTCAAAAGCTTTAGATTATAGTTTTCCATTGATGAAATTTGAGATGTTTGGTAATTGTGACAGGCCTGAAGAAGTATCAATAAATTTATCAGTTTGCTTTCAAATAAGTTAATTTATCGAGGTGTTCAGTGAATCTTTCTAGTTGACATGGTACATGCACCAAGTCCAAACCAAGCTTAAGTAGTGTTACTCTTATTTCTTTACTTTTGCATTTCCCCAGAAAATTCTCAGTTCTTGCTAGTCAAAGAGTGCTGACTGGCGTTGTTCAGCTTGATCAACTGGTCCGGTTTGGACTTGTGGTGAAAACAATGAAGATATAAACCAAATTTGACATTGCATATGACCTTGGTATAAATAATTCTGGGGGATATTTGAAGATAAACATGCTTCAACTTGTTTGTAATTCTTTTTGAATTTCTTCGGGATCAAATCATCTAAGATATAAGTAGATGCCTCAGGAAGAGGGACAAGATATCTATATTGCTTATGTAGTCCTTCCTATCTAATGTAACAAACTGCAACAGTAATAAGGATTGTGCATTCAGGTAACCATGAATGCTTATCCACATATCAATAAG
This sequence comes from Bonia amplexicaulis, assembly GCA_036346245.1. Classification (NCBI taxonomy): domain Eukaryota; kingdom Viridiplantae; phylum Streptophyta; class Magnoliopsida; order Poales; family Poaceae; genus Bonia; species Bonia amplexicaulis. The sequence goes on along the minus strand of JAYGGG010000290.1, from coordinate 19,902 downwards.
AATAGTGCTGTGTTTCAGTCTTGTATAGCTATTAGCTAAAGCAACTTTAGATGTCTTTGTGTTCTTTCCTTCTGATGACAAAGAAGCACTCATTACATTAGAACCAAAGTGTTCTTGTTCTATAGAATGAACACATCAGCCACCAAATGCCTGCTATCGCCTATAACCACAATCGTTATGGTTGGCGACTAATCTGACACCACAAGTGTGTTCTTTATAGGATTACCAATTTTTCTTACTTGTGATGTGGATTGCACTTCTACCAGCTTCTTAGTTCGTCCTTCTTGAATATTTGTGGAGGCATGGCTATTGTACTTACTTTGTTGCACTGACTATACTTATTATTTCCGAAATGTTGCATTTGGCTGTACTTTGGAAAAATGAACTATGAGCATACAATAGTCAAAGAGCATGAATATTCTTTGGGTGTTGTATGCAATGCCCAGTTCTCTCATTACCGATTTACCATTTCTCATGCACAAAAATCATATATAAAAAAAGGAAACAAGAAGAAATAAGATGTTGCTTGATATATTCACTGTATTGCTGGCAAGGGGTTTGTTTAATTACCAAAGGAACTTGATTTTTTTGTATTACAATGAGTTATACTGGCTGGTTTAGTTTTGCTGCTAGGGTTAGCTTTCGTAGCTGGAAGTGCAGTGGATATATTAAACTAACCTTCAGTTGAGCTTTATAGTATTTTGTTGAATTCATCCTACCGGATTTGCACAAGGAAACTTGAAGAGGGTCTCCATAATGCACTTATTGATGGTTATACTGTTGCTTAAAACTGTGCTGTGATGTTTCTGTTACAAAAGTAGAAGGTATGCAAATGTTAAATGTTGAGTATATTGCAATAGCAGCCTATGACGCTATATAGGGCTTGTTCTTTTTGGCTGCGGCTTATGGCTTTTGGCTGAAATTTTTGAATTTTGGCTGTTTACGGTATAGATTACGGAGAGATCGATATTCACTTGCGATTTTGGTTGGTACAAATGTTAAGCTTTTAATATGTACTACGTTTAACTTGTAGACCATGTCTTGAGAAAATACTCCGTTTAAAAGTTAGGTATTGTAGCGGCTGCGAAAAGCCGGGCGGCTTATAGCCTGCCGAACAGGCCCATATATTATATAGTATAAAGACTCACTAAACCCTAGACTACAAGGATAAGACATTAATACGCTTAACACCCTCCTCAAATGTAAGACATATGCAATAGCATTGTATTTGGAAGTGTTGACGCTAACAAAAGGAAAATCCAAAATCCGTATCTTGAAGACACCGTCATAGCGTGCAGCTCTTGAAAAATTATGTCAGAAAGATATCCAAAGATCGCCTTCTATCCAAAATCGTACGACAGTCCATAAAACACAAAGTGTAGGGACTGAGAAGGTAGAGGTAAGCGGGAGCAAAATCGACCGTCCGTGATAACACGACGAAAAGAATGTGGAAGGTGACACAAGTAGAGAGTTGTCAAATCAAACCGAAGGGGAAGATAGAAGCATAGCAGCACAGATCGAAGCCCGAGACGGCGGCGGCGCAGTGCACAAGAAGCGCAACGGAGGGGCGGTGCAGAAGAAGTGCGGCGACCTTAGAAGCTCAGGGTGGCAGCTCAAAGAGAAATGACGGCATCATAAAGATTTCTTCGATCTACAGCGGCTCAAAGAGAAGAGCGGCGGCTGTGGCTATGCGAAAGGAAGAAGATGACCACACTCATCCGAGAGGATGGACCGTGGCTAGCAAAGCAATCGGCTAATTGACAAGGAATTTATGGACTCGCACGGCATTGACGAACTGACAGGGAGATGCTATGGACTTGAATGGACGCAAACGAAAAACTCAAAAAAAATACTAGCAGTTGAACTAGCGGCGGTGGCGGATCCGTGGCGTGATGGCCGCGGATCCGAGGCGGGCGGTGGCCGGCGGCGCGCAACGGATCCGTCGAATCCGTCCGGCGGTGCGGAAGCGGGTGTTGATGCGGTGGTCGGAGGGAGGCGTCGGCGAGCGTGTCGACCAGCGGTACTACCGGCCAACAAGTGCAGTCATACTACTCTGTGGTACTACTGGCCAACACATGCGGTAGTACGGATTCAAGAAAAGACCAGAAATACACCTCTCTGGAAATAAGCTACCGGCATGTAACTGTCGGTAGTACTGATAGAGCGATACTACCGTTCAAATGCCTACGATCATACCGGTTTCCAAAGGAAATTCAGGGAGAGTTCCAAATGCATGCATGAACCATAATTTATCAAAGTGGCATAAGATTAACTTTAAACTACTAGCCATGACCACTCTTTATAGTATGACATTTATTCTACAAATCTGGTCTTTTTCAATCATACACCAAGACCGGTAAAAACTATAAAGGGGTTCTTAAACTACAATATACCTTTACCTTGAGCCATGTCTTGATTCACGTCAATCTTTGGCCACCTTTACATGCTTTTGCCATGACGTCAATATAATCCGGGACTAAATCTTTCAATCATCTTAATAAACATATTAGTCAATAGTCCCTTTAATCGTTGTCGTCGTTAATTATCAAAATTATTTTTAGGGGCAGTACATGTTCTAGTCAGTTGCCGACAATAATTGGTCCTCTACCGGCTAAGAAGCATTTCTGCTATAAGTTGACACTTGACAGCCATTTATTCAGGCACAAACTGGCTGAAAATTTCACTGGTTTCTGTCCAAACTTGGTGGAATGCATGATTGTTGATATTTTCTCTCTCTTTTGCCAAATGATAGTGCAAACTCGGTAAGGTGCTTGCATGCATGAGTAATACATAACTCAGTAAGGATTGGTATTTGGTAAGAATGTAGAAGTGTTCATTAACTAAAGTAAATTGGGTTAAAAACAGAATTGTAGTATCTACTGCCTGAATCAACTGTCTTTCATAACTGATGGTTACCAACCAATCACTATGGGTGGGAACCTTGAACCTTGGTTCTTGTCTATGATGTTACTGATTGGGTGCATTTCTGAGAGGGTACTTGTTAAGGAGATAGAGTTTGTATTCTATTCCATATATGCCTTATCTCTATATGACATATCCTCTTGTACTCTCCTATATATATAGCCCTTTGGGTCTCATATCAATACACACAATATTCATAACAGTACTCACTATCTCCATGCCTCAGCCATCTATTAAAAGAACCAAAGTCCAGAAATTCCGTTGGAGTGGTCCACTTGTTGCGCCCAACGATTAAATCCCACTTTAGTGGAACGGTGGAATCCCACGAGTGCTGGTAGTGATTTCCTCGCTGTCTAGTGGAAACAGTCATCCACTAACTATACATAGTTGATTTTTTGTAGTTGTTTCTGTATATTTAAGGATGGTTCAGCTGGGGCTGAGTGCTAATCTTACTTGAAACTGAGATCTTGTGATTTATCAACTTTAAGAACATCGGAATGGGAGATGATTTAAGTAGATGGAGGGGCTTTCTACTTTACACTCCAGGATTAGGGAATGCAACGATTTGGATAAACATGAGCTAGTGGCTGAACAGGAAGGCCACATTGCTGTAATTCCACATTCTGAAAGGCATAGCTCTAAAGGTGGAGAGTGCTGCTTTAACTTTTTGTAAAGGCTGCCTTCATTTTCCCCCCTCTTGTTCATTAGTAGATTCAGTCCAACATTATCAGTTGCTGAACTTCATTTTGTTGAGAAAGATCACTTAGTTAGGTTTAAGCACCAGGTTGGTGAGGAGCTTATTATATTTATACATACAGAACTGACATTTCTTTATTATGAGAAACAAAACTGACATTTGGTCAAGAGGTGCTACTGGATAAACTAAAAGGGCAAAGGTCAATAAAACAATGAGTGGAAATCAAATGACAAATGGCAGAGATAATGAGGTAGTTTACGTGTATAAATGCCCTGGGAACTGGATGTAGATCTCAGCTTCTGCAGTGGCTTTTGCAAATGTCCTGCTTATTATACAATACATGTTTAGCATTGTTCTCTTGCGTAAAATACTTCGGATAACGCTGGGCTTGGAAGTGGAATGGGAATTTCTCTAGAGAAGGAATATAGTTGGAATTGACATCTAGTGAGGCAAGAATAGCATCAGTGTGAATTCCAGCAAATGAGCAATTAACACAGTAAAGTTTAGTTTACTTTCATTGTCCTTTCTCCACTAAAGTATGCTACGCTGGCCAATTTAAAATGCCACCATAGAGATTCTCGGTTCTTGCGATAGATTTGCCTGGACAAGTACCTCCAGACATTAGCAACCTCAATATCTATAAAGCAGCCCTTCCCCCTCCTCATGTTCACAGCCCCTACGGACTATGGAAGATGCATGGCTTGAGCATCTACATGGCTCTTGAGAGCAGAAGCAGAATGGGGATGGAGTGCAAAAGCTGAGCTCCTCCTCAAGAAGCCCGTATGTTTTGTGGTGCCTTTCCTGGCCTCCCAGGTGGTCGGCTGAGGTACGCACAAACCGGCAAGTCACAAAACGGCAATGGTGAACGCCAGCAGGAGTCCACCCTCTTTCTTTTTTTCCCTTCCCCCCTTCTAGCTGTATCAGGTGGAAGCCAAATAATCAGAAATCTCTGTGTGTGATGAATCCATGAATCCTTCATTGCTGAGTCAATGTTTGTTTTATGTGTACTCTGGAAACACGTTACTATAAATGGCTGATGTTTATCTATCAAAAATGCTTTATGTTGTCTCATTTGATTGTCTTTGATATCCTTTTACCGGTTAGCAGCTGGTTGTATTATTACTTTCAAACAAATTTGTTTATTATGGGAGTGGAAAATAAGCCACATATCATTTTAATTGTGTCTTGTTCTATTGCAAACATGTTAATCCCATAGCTAATTAGCTATCAGTGCTGCCATAAAAAAATGTTTTATATTGTGTATTATTTTGATGAAGCCATTCCAATTGTTTTCTACACATGTCAGTGTTGTTTGGTAACTAAGCCATATGTTTCCACCGAGGCAGAAATTTCCAGTTTTTTTGTGATATAAAAAACAATTGTCTGAAAGATGGCAATTAGTTTTAAACTGAAAAGAGGAGAGAGAGAGAAGTAATAAGAGAAGTGGTCTTCCCTTTTGGCTGTCTGGGAGAGTTCAGCATATCTTCTGTACAAGTCCTGAATGATTTACTGAGAGGATGAGTTGTGGGCTTGTGGCTCAACCAAGTACTACTTTGCAGCAGTGTCCGGAACAGAACTGCCCTATCATGCCTGTATTTTACTGACTCCTGAAGGTTGGAACCTTAGACTTCGCCAAAGTAACTTTCTTGCAGTGTACAAATTGGAAAAGTGGCTAGTGAAGTACTGTGATCTTGGAGCATGTGTTAGACGCTACGAGTTATGGAAGGTATAACAAATGCTTATTTGATGTATTAAACTTCTCAAAATTTTGAAATGATGGTATTATTATGTTAACTTTTTTAGTTTTGTCTGAAATAGTGATGATCAAATAAGCGAAGGATTTCCTGCGATTATATCCACCTCCGATTACAGACCAAAACTTCATGAGTTACTTCAAGTTTTTGTCTGTTCCTTGGAATGTGAGAAGACGAAGCCCAATTTCTGTAGCCATCATGTCATAATCTCCAGGAACCTTTGCCTGCCTGGAGCAGCGAAGCATACAACAGTTCATTCCACGTATCCGGCACACCCGGCAAGCACCAGTGGCTGCAGTCCTGCTTTGTCACCGCTGACATCCGTTCCTCCTCCGTGTCGTACCGCACCCGGTACACCAACGGGTGACCGTCTTTCCGGTAATCGGTGAGCGTGATGATGTTGAGGTATATCACAGGGGTCTTCATCTGCCTCAGAACCTGCTCCAGGATCCTCATTTTCTCAGGGTACTCGGCAAGGTATGTCTGGTTAAAGACTGGCTCGGTCTCCCTGTGGCATTTCCCTCCTAAATTCCACTGCCCTCCCCTGCGGCGAAATGGATCAGAAGAAGAAGAAGATATGCCAATGATCTGATGTCGTATCGGCAATCTCTTACCTGAAATGTGCTAGGGAATATCCTCTGAATGCAACCTGAGTTCTTCTTGAGTCAATGTTCTTGTCAACCCATCTAGCCCATGTGGTTAGAGCTTTCTTGAATGCATCCGTCACCTCAAGGCTGGGGTACACATGGTTACCTTCTTGATAATAGTTCAGCCTGTGGACACAAATACTTCACCAATGGTTTGGCAGGATGGAAACTGATTGATGGTATCAGCTTTCATATATAATTTCAGGGGAAAATGTGATATACCCTCTTGATGTTTTTGAGTGAGTCCACCAGTGGCCGGTGTTGAAGACGACGATGTCAGCAGTCCGGTACGCCGGAGTTGCTCCATCTAGCTCATCCAATCTCAGCTTTGTGTCCACAGCACCTCTTTTGCTCTCACGGATCAGCTCCTTGACCAGAAATATTGATCTTATGAAATCAACAGAGCAATTGTAGTCCTGCAATGAGGTAACATTGAGTTACAAAATCGACAAAATTCAGAATTTTCTTTTTTTGAACTGAAGACAAATTCAGAGCTATTATTCAGTGAGGCGGCCCATACCCTGAATTTGAAGGAGTAGTATCCTCTGGTTTTGAACTGGTTCCTCCCGGACGCTTCATATATTCTCTTCTTGTTCCTAACACCACGGCGAAGAATGCAGACCAGAGACTCCCACATGTTGCGGTTCAGCGAATCGCCAACAAATACGATCCTCTGGCCTCTTACCCTCTCCAGAAAATCAATCGCATTCAGCCTGGCGAAATAAGAGAAGTTTCGATGACAGAGTGTAAGGCTATCCGTTTATTGAACATCTGCAAATTGCAATGTTCAGAAACTCGCTACGTAAGCGAAGTTCGGAAACGCACCTGGGAATGTCTCAGCCGTGCGGCTGCCACCTCCACCTGAGGAAGCCGCAGTCCGGCCGGCCGTTCTTGTGGCAGTTGAAGTCGTCGTCTATGTGAGGGCACGACCCCGGCGGGTAGAACGCGTAGCTCTCGTCCCTCACCCACCCCCCACTGAACACATCGCACTCAGCGAAACAAACCAGGTTTTGCACGCCCGACGTCCAGACGATGCGGTTGTTGCCGGGCCCGACGGCCATGCTGGTGTTCACGCCGGCCGTGGTGCCGTCGCTGTGCTCGGCAGCTCCTTCCTGCGCCGGGAGGAAGGTCTCTTTTCGCCGCCTGATGGCCGCTCTCCTGTGCCTGTGCTTGTCCTCCTTACGCTCCGGTGTTGATGATATAGTTGCAACTTGCCGTGCCGAGTTGAGTAGTACATTGTCAATGGTGGCGTTCGTGTTTCTAGACTCTTGGCTCGTACTCCCCATGTCGGTAGAATTGCTGGTGGCGCCATCGGAATCCGTCGGCTCACCAGGAGCGCCGAGGATGGCATCGTGGGAGGAATTCGCGCCGTCAGCTCTTCGCCACCTCGGCATGGGCATTGCAGTTTCCTCTTGCAATTCTTGTGCCGTCGTGCCGTTGCTGACGGGCTCCCAGTAGGAACCGACGGTGGTGTTTCCGGCGTTCTGGGGAGAACCCTGCGCTTTGGCCGTTTGCTCCGGCATCGGTGCCGGCTGTCTGGAGTCCTCCGCATTGCTCTGCACTCGACGCGGCCGCATGGTCGCGTTGCGGGCATTGCTCTGCTGAGCCGTGCCGGTGCTGCTCACAGTAGGAGGAATGGGAGGGTGGGGAGGAAGAGACTTCCTTGTCAACGTCGGCGTCGACGAGTTTGACGAGAGCCACGACAGTAGGGCGCCAGATGACGACGACGCCGTCGGGGAGGGGAAGGAGTCGTCGGCGGTGGGGCCGCTAGCGACGGAGACGTAGAAGGCGAGCACCAGCGCGACGGAGAAGCAGGTCAGCACAGTCTTGCTGCTCACGTGGCCGCTGTTGCAGTACTTAGCGCCGGCGCCGCCTCGCTTGTAGTTGGTGAGGGACAGCGGGAGAAAGACGAGGAGGACTGGGAGAGGAGGCCGAGGAGGGAGCCGCTGCGGCCCCCGCGCCGCCGCCGCCGCCCCGGTCCAGCACTGACAGCCACGCCTTCCTCCACCAGGCCATTGTTAGGTACGACTGATCAGTGTGACGGTGCGTCAGCGCCGCCGCTGCAGCTTCTTCAGATTGAAGTTACGCGGTGGTGGGAAGCGAGAACTGACAAGAGAGATGCGAGTCGTGGATCGATCGAGTAGTGATTACTGATGAGCGTCAACTGCCGAGTGATCAGTTAGAGGAAGAAATGCAGCTGCTTTTACTGGTTCTTGGCACTAGGGAAGGAAGAGCTAGATGCGGTCACTGATTTGGAGGCGATCAGAAGACCTCATCCATGCAATGCAATGCAGAGATTGAAGTTGTTCTAAAAAAAAGAGCAGAGATTGAAGAGCGTTATTTACTGGTCAGTGATCACCACGAAGTGAGGAGTCACATGGTACGGTTACTACGGTATATGGCGCCACATAAGCAGCTCCAGGTTTTAGTTTCTCCCAACAAGAATTATGTGAAGAGAATAGACGTCCGCTCGTATTGATTTCTATTTTTGCCTTTTGTTTGAAGGAGATAGACGCTGATATGAATATCCGTTTTTTTTACTCCTCTCGCTCCTGTATCATGCATATATCTCTTACTCACTTTCAGTAACAGCTAACATGAACAAACCTTATCACATTAATACAACGGCCTTTCTCTACCTCTTCACAATCAACGATCCATAACTCCCTCGCGCCCTCACGAATGAACCCTAGCCACCGCCTTTGCACCACGCCACCTCCCCGCTCCCATGCTGCCTCACTAGTGCTGGTGGGGCTCGACGGTCCTTTGCCTCGTCCTCTCCTGTGCCTCTCACTGCCGAATCCCACCGCCTTCGACGATGGAGATAAATAAAAAAAATTCGCTTCTTTGTTTTTGCAATTAGCAAATGGAATGATTACAAACCGTCCTGTGTCCATGGGTGAAAGGCCCATTTATCAAGTCCATATGGGTGAAAGGCCCATTTATCAAGTCCATATAACTACTAGATGTTTTGCCCAATTGAGCATCAAGTTACAGCGCGCCTTCCACCAGAGGCCCAAATCCATCAGTTGGCCCATGGGCCTAACGTTCGCTCTCTAGCCTCTAGGGCTCCTACCCGTCAACATCACAACCGCACAATCCTCCCAACTCTGTATCCAAACCGTCCAATCAGACGTCTTCAAATCCCTAACTCCTATAAATTACACAAAAGAGCTGGACGCAAAACGACACAGCAAAACCACGCCCTGCTACTAGTGTGATCTACGGATGAAGCGTCGCTCGCAATATACACATGCTCCGCACATGCGTCGAAACAAGAACACAGAAAAGCAAATGTAGCATGTGCGTCCGAACGGAGAGTCCCTCGGCTATAATATAGGTATGATTACCCCGATCTGGCAATCTCGCTGTCCTATTACCCGGTCGCCTCCACGGCCCGATTATAGTAAAAAAAAAACCCTACCCCACCGTGGCCTCTCTCTGGAAGCTTCCTCTCCGCCGCCTCCGCCATGGCCGGCGGCAACCTCTTCGGGAGGGTGCTGAGCTACGTCGTCAACGAGTTCCTCGTCGAGGGCCTCGCCAACAAGTATACCCCCCTCTACCTCCCATCCTCCCTTCCCCTCTCTTCAGGTCTATCCATTCGCTTGCCGCGCGAGTTCGTTCTTGATTTGATTTGATGCGATTGTTACGCTTCGTCATCTGGTCCTTGGGAGGATCAGCTTCCTGGCCGGTTCCCAACGGACTCGTTCCCTTGAAGCCACATCATCTCGTTGTATCGTGGGCTTGCCCTTTTTCTTGCTCCCTCGGAGATTTCCCGTGAAGCAGGGCGCAACACAGCTCTTACATACATGATGATACTGTTAAAAAATGTCATTGCATGCTTAATCTTTGTTTCGCGTAGAGAATTTTTCTCGATCTGTGTAGCTTTCTTTTCAATATGTGTCCATGACTATGATGAGCCCTAAAAGACCTGTAATGATTCTTGATGGTATGATCGCTTGATTCAAAGAACATCTAAGGGACTGGGCTGTATGTTTATTCGAACGGAATCGCTAAAAAAATTGTCGCATGTTTTTTTGGGGGAAAATAGTCGAGTTTATGACCTAGTGATTTGCTTGAAGATTCGAGCTTGGGCCGGCGAGATCGTCTTCACCGGCGGCAAGTTAGGGTTTGGGGTTCACCGGAGCCTCTGAACTTAGGGCGAGGCCAGGGCAGCGAAGGACCGGCTTTGGTGGCGGCAGTGGTGGGGTGGTGAGGCACCGCTGGCCGCGGTCTTGGAGAGGGTGGTGGAGGTTGGCGGAGAAGACAAGAACAAGAAAATATTAGGAGGAGGAGGTGGTGGTTCCGGTAGCTGCCGGAGACAGGGAAGAAGGGTGGGGCGGGGATGGCAGCGGGAGGGAAGAGGGCCTCGCCAGCGGGTGGAGGCGGGCGGGGGGGTCGGGAGTAGAGGTTGGATTTGCATAGAGTATGGACCGTTGGATCTAGATCCAGATCTAATCCAATGGTCCAAAAAACGACTGATCTTGTGGATTAAATCAGTCAAATTGTGCTGTGTGTGTTATGGTTTGATGTGTAGCGATGTGTTATTCATGGCTTACAGTGTTTTGGGCTAATTGGATTGGTGTGTTGTTTGTGTGTTATGGTTTGATGTGTAGCGATGTGTTATTCATGGCTTATAGTGATTGGTGTGCTGTTTGTGTGTCATGGTTTCATGTGTAGCGATGTGTTATTCATGGCAACGGTGATGAGTCCATACAGACCTGAAATGGTTCTTGTGGATACAATCCTTTGATTCAAAGAACATCTAAGGGACTGAGTAGTAAAATTATTTGGATTTTAATGCTTTGGTTATTGGTTCGGTGTGCCGTTTGTAGGTTGTAACTTATGGTTAGATTTGAAGTTATTTGTTCATGGCAATGGTGATGAGTCCTTACAGACCTGTAATGATTTTTGCGGAAATGATCGCATGATTCCAAGAACATATAAGGGACTGACCTGTCATGAAGCATGTGCTGTATTTTTGTAGTCCATGTTTGTTACTTTGTTTGTCCAATAAATATTTTGTGGTTTTGTGCGGCTTCTCTTGGTTCATGCTCATGAGCTGGTTTTGGTTCCTGATCTCTGGAAAGGTGAAGCGGAAGGCTTAATGGTTCCTCTCGCTATCCGGGGCAGAATTTCTTTTGATGCCACTGGATGTCGAGATTTCTATCGGTTTCTCATGAAATGATATACTTGTTATTGTCTTGATACCTCATTTTTCTGGGTTTCAACTTTTGGTGGATTTTGTTGTATTCTGTGTTGCAGTGCTATTAATTTGTCATAGTGAGCTATCTTTTATTTTGCAATCCGTCTGCTTGCCGCGCGAGTTCGTTTCTTGATTTGGTGCGGTGTGATGCGATTGTGACGCTTCGTCATCTGGTCCTTGGGAGGATCAGTCTCCTGGTCGGTTCCCAACGGACTCGTTCCCTTGAAGCCACATCATCTCGTTGTATCGTGGGCTTGCCCTTTTTCTTGCGCCCTCGGAGGTTTCCCGTGAAGCAGGGCGTAGCACGGCTCTTACATACATGATGCTGTTAATAATGTTCTTGCATGCTTAGCCTTTGTCTTGTGTGGGTATTTCTTTTCGTTTTGTATGCATGACGGTGATGAGCCGAACAGACCTGTAATGATTCTTGCGGGTATGATCGCTTGATTCAAAGAACATCTAAGGGATTGAGCTGTAGGTTTATTTGAATTACGGTGTTTGGGATAATTAGTTTGGTGCGCTGTTTGTGTGTTATGGTTTGATGTGTATGATGTGTTTTCATGGCAGCCGTGATTAGTCCATACAGACCTGTAATGATTCTTGTGGATATGATCGCTTGATTCAAATAACATATAAGGGGCTGAGTTGTAGTTTTACCTGGATTTTAATGCTTTGGTTATTGGCAGTGGCGGAGCTAGGAAAATTTGGGAGCCTGGGAGCTAACTATAGCCAATAAGCACGAGCAAGTCAATATACACGTGAAAAAAAATCAAAGTTGATAACCGCAATAGTTTTAAACTAAAAGCATGATCCAATACACATGCGAATGTCCATAGATGAAAAGGAAAGGAAAATTTAGGAAAATGATTGAAATGAAAAGGGAGAAAAGTCGATTTCCAGTCACTGGCTGCAAAATTGAGAACAAATTGGAACCATTAACTAGAATTCTCTCTCTTTTTTAATTGCAGTAGTGAATGACTTTTAAATCGGTATTCCCCCTTCCTTTCAATGGCATAATAAAATAGAATGGAACAATGGATTAATGCCTAATCCATGTATAGGTATATATGGTCATTTTTATGAAGAACACAAAGCAGTCTGAACTCTGAAATCTGAACGGAAGATTGAGCAACAATGAAAAATTCAATTCAACTTATCTACTCACGGCTCACCCGAGCCTCACTGCTTGCCTCGCCCCCTTGGCCTTTGCTGGCTTGCTGTTTTCCCCTTGCCATGCCCACGCGTCCTGCGGCCTGCGGCTACGCCTTGCTGGCTGCCGCTCGCACCCCAGTTTGCGCCTGCTGACCTGCTTGGCTGCCCCCCACCTCCCTGGCTCCCCCCTTGCCCCTTGGCCCCTTGCCCCGTGGACCGCTGGGCTCTAGCCACTTCCATCCTCCTCTTGGACCGTCTACCGGCTGTCGCCTACCACTCTGCACGTCCACCGGTCGAGCAGAGCTTGGAGCGCTGCTTGGGTGCCGCGCCGGTTTCCTAGGGTTTTGCTGGGTACTGGGGAGAGCAGTGGTGAGGACTGAGGAGGCGAGTGACTGGAGAATTGGGGATCGAACATTGCAGAGTTGGTCGTAGTGGGAGGCAAGTGCCTGGGCTGCTGGGCTTGCCGGCTTGGTGATGCAAGGATGCGGCCCATCAAGGCCCAGACCGGCCATACGCAAGGCCAAGGGTGTGGCCCAACAAGGCCGAAGCATAGCCTATGCCCCATGACGCAGCTTGCCAGGGAAACACCAATTGCTATCGTTACCGGCAGCGGTGAGGGAACATTGGAGTTCAACGGCGGTTCGCCGGTGAGCCTGGGCAGCCGCCCTGGGTTGTTGGGAGGTAGATCTGCCCCTGGTTATTGGTTTGGTGTGCCGTTTGTAAGTTGTAGCTGATGGGCAGATTTGAAGCTGTGTGTTCATGGCAACGGTGATGAGTACTTGTAGACCTGTAATGATTGTTGCGGAAATGACCATACGGTTCAAAGAACATCTAAGGGACTGTGTTGTCATGAAGCATATGCACTTTAATTTGTAGTCCATGTTTGTTACTTTGTTTGTCAATGTAAATTTTGTGGTTTTGTGTGGCTTCTCTTAGTTCATGCTCATGAGCTGGTTTTGTTTCCCGAGCTCTGGAAAGGTGAAGCAAAAAGGCTTAATGGTTCCTCTCGCTATCTGGGGCAGAGTTTTTTTTTATGCCACTGGATGTTGAGGAACTATATTTCTACCAGTTTCTCTTGAAATGATATACCTGCTGTTGTCTTGATACCATATTTTATACCACATTTTTCTGGGTTTGAACTTTTTTTTTGTATTCTCTGTTTCAGTGCTATTGATTCTCGTAGTGAGATATCTCTTATTTTGCAGTCGTGCCTTCCAGAGGTTTGCCGTGAAGACCAACAAGACTCTTGAGAATCTCTCTTCAAAAGGTAGCATCTGCACCCTTTGTAGCACTTAACAACTGTGCACAAAGTCACTCTGTTATTAATGATTACAAACTATGGCCCCAATAACAATATATTGGAATGGAACGATGCCCTTTCTCTAGCATGTATTCCATCAGGCCCCATAGAATATTGATTGAATACTTTGTGTTGTCTGATATGAAAATGCAGTACATTACAACATGTTTTCTGTTGGAATGGTGCATTCTTATGTTACATTGCTAATTTCTAACTTGTGCTTTGTCATTGGTTATCACATCCTTAGTTATTATGGTTGCTACCGCAAACCTCATTTCTGCTTGTAATCTGATCAGTTTTTCTGCCTTTCAGCTAAAGAAGCGAGGCAAGAGCTATCAGAGCAATGGAGGGATGCTCGTGGCCATGATGATGTAAGAGTTACACCAGAACTTTGCGTTTTGCTCATTGTGTTACAATGTGTAATATCATTGTAATAGTGTCACGATAGTATCATTGTAATGTGTAATATCATTGAGGTGCTATATCTGATTGAAAAATCTCTGTTTGCAGCATTTCAGGCGGTGAAGCTGGTCTGCACATCTCACGACGTCCATAAAGTTGTTGCTAAACTACACTAGTGCTATCAGTTTTCGTTAGTATCGTGTTTGGGTGTTGTTTGGATATGGTCCCATTGAAGAAATCATTGTATAGAATCCATGTGATCTTCAGGTTTTCTGAACTTGAGAAGTAGACACAGGATAAGATGATGTACTTTCCTTATTGCTCATGTGCCCTGAAATGGAACAATATTAATAATGAATAACTTTGTTGATGCTTATTGGTACGATATGTCTGTTCGATGCTGGCCGATCTTGGATCAAGCTATATTGTTGTCATTGTGATCTAGTTGGAAATCTTTACTGTCCGTGCAAGTGTTGCCACTTAGCAATGCTGAGTTTAGTACGTAGTTTCACTGGCATGCTAACCTTAACCAGAGGTGCGTCATCATTCGCTGCCTATGCCTTGTTCAATTGCTTGTTTGTGTGAAGCTCACTGGTCTGTAGAAATTGAGATTCTTAACGATAATGTGAATGCCGTGGCAGGTTCGTGAACTGTCGCTTTGTTTCGAGGACAGATGGCATCGAACTTGTTGCTCAGGATTGAAGGCTGTACTAGATGCTGCAGCTGTGCCAGTGTCTGAGCTGATTGGCTGTGCACGGTGACGCACTGATGCGTCATGAACCGGGGGCGTTTGAAACGGCTGGAGCGTCAAAACCTCAGCGATCTGAGTTTCAACCGTTTCATGCTGCACCGGCTCGGCCTGCACCACCGAACCGAACGGAACCGCACGAACACCTCGGCCGGGCACGGTTCTTTCTCCAACTTCGCACCAGAACCGAGCGGAACTCGTGCACGCGAACGAGCGCAGTAATCAGCCCATCGCACTCGAACGCGGCTCGACCGAGGCCGCCGCCCACTTGCCAGTTGCCACAGTCCTCTCGCCCACCGCGGCGCCGCCCTCCTCCGTGCCGCGCCCCCACCCGGTGGTGTGGTGCCCTACGCGCCGCGGGAGCTCCGCCTTCTTGCCCTCCTGGGTGGGTGGTTTGGTGGGATTATGCGCCACCTGCTCCTGCCCGCCATGGCTCCCCTCTCCGGCTCCGCCGCGGCCAAAGCCCTCCTCTTAAACCCCGCCGCCCTCACCGCCCGCGGCCGCCTCCCCCCCTCTCGCCCGCCTCCCTGCCCCCGGCGGCCGCCCGTTCCGCGGCGCCTCCCTCCGCTGCTACGCCGCCGCCGCGGTGGCCGAGCAGCACCGCATCAAGGTCCACAACCCTATCGTCGAGATGGACGGTGCGTGCCATCCTCGTCCTCACAGCTCACACGCTTTTGTCACACCTCTCGCCTTCCTCGAGAGTATAGCGCGCGAATGACGTGTGTGGTTTTCAGGTGACGAGATGACGCGGGTTATATGGAAGATGATAAAGGATAAGGTGCGGAATTCTGCGTTTGCCTTTTGTTTGTGTTGGGATTCGTAGCTAGTTTGATACTTTGGTGATGCGAGTTGTTGCGTGCAGCTCATCTTCCCGTACCTGGAGCTGGATGTCAAGTACTTCGACCTTGGGCTGCTCAACCGGGACGCCACCGATGATAGTGTCACCGTCGAGAGTGCCGAGGCTACGTTGAAGTAAGTAGCCTGATTCCCTTTTCCTGTTCACGGTCCCAATTATGACCGATTTGATCCGAATCCTTCATGTAAATAACTTATTAATTGCCGTAGCATTTTGGATGAAGCATTTGCATAATGCATTCAGCATTCCTATGTTAGATTTTGGAGATGCCATTGGTAGCTACAAGTAAGTATTTACGACGAGTAGGATACTTGTATGGAAATGAAAATATCACCTTCAGTAGTTGAATATCAAGTTTGCTTGCATCCATTTCATATGCCTGTGCGGCTGTGTGCCTGTGCCAAACTTTCAGCAGTCCTTTTTCCACAGAATTGTTTCACTCAAGTTCAAACCAGGGGCTCGATGAGACCCAATCATTGGACCTCTGCTGCTCAGCATGCTTAAAACTAGATGACCTTACAGGCGTAGGGGGCGTTTGTACTGGCTTTTGTTGATGGCTTTAGCTGTGGCTTATAACTGAAAATGAATAGTAATGGCTGAAAGAAGTGGCTTTTAGAAAGAGTAGCCGAGCGGTGAAAATAATGAGGGAGATATGTGTGCACGTGACGGGAGCGAGAGGAGTGTGATGCGTGATGCACCCGTAACTCCCTACCTTATTCCGGAGTGAGACAGTAGCAAAAGGAGTGGAGAAACCGGGTGTTCATATAATCGTATTGAATTTTGGCTTTTCTAAACAGAAACAAAAGCTAATATGAATAGGACCTAACGTGCCCCATGTACTGGTTTTTTTATCTCCACATACATCGTTGTGTGATGGAAGAACTTACGATGTCTAGTTTTCTGCCGCACTATTATTGTGAAGTAGAATTGATGCACTCGTCTCTAGTTTGTACACCTTCTGGTGTAAGTGGTGTTATCAAGCACCAACGCAAATGCACAACCACTATAGATTTTGTTGATCATCTAAATCGTAAAACTGTTCATTCTTCTACTGTGATGGTAAATCATAGTTTCATCTCAAAATTATGCTTTACCTTTTGTACAACTCTCTTTGCATTTTATTGTTGCTCTAGTTTTGGCTTTAAAGTTTTATTTGGCATTTTATTTGAAAAGTTGGTGTCTATATTCTTTTCTCATCCGTAGTGATCTCTTTTTGTGCTCTCAACAGGTATAACGTTGCTGTTAAGTGTGCTACAATTACTCCTGGTAGAGTCCATTAAACTTTTAATTCCATGTTTTATTCTATTTTTTGGCATTAAGGTGCATGCATTTTGTTGATTCAATTTTGGTGCTTTTGTGTAGAGTTTATATTTTATTTTGTCAATGTTCCTTTTGAATGGACATGCGTTTCTGACACTGAATGGACATGCAGTTCTGGCACATGCATATGTGTACCTAAGTGTAATTTTGTACTTGTATTTGGGACATTAATAGTCCTTCTCTGTATTATTTTTTTCTAATCAGCTTGCTTAGATGAGCTCACTGCTCAAAGGATTATAAGAATGTTGCTCACATGATTTGCGTGCTATTTTTTTATGGAGCAGTAGTCTCATAGTTTGCTAGAACCACAATCAGTGGTGTTCTGTGGGAGTGACACTCTTTAGACAAATCTACTCCATAAATTGCAAGAAGAAACAATATAAATATGCTCCAGTTTTTTAATACTTATTTGGATTGTCCAAGCTGTTAATAAAGATGTTATCAGTCTTCGTCCACCCAAGATTTCTGCCCTTTCTGTGAATTGTCATACCGTAAATATCTGTCACCTTTTTTTGAACTATGTAATTGCACCTGAAATAAAGTGACAAGACCTTTTGTTTTGGTTGCACTATTTCTCATCTTTTTGTCATGGTGCTGAATTGCTTGTTATCCTTCACGAGCTTTTCTCCAAATTTTCTTTTGTTTTGATCTTCATTCACTAAGTTTTCAATTAGATCATTGTATACGATTAATTGTTTATCTATTGCAATGAGGTTAAAATCTTCAGTGAAACTAACCCTCTTATGCCTTTTGTTTTACAATCTTTGGCATTACATCCTGTGTTACATTACTGCATTCATTAGATGTGAAATCCTAGGCGAAGTATATTTGTTTTAAGTTATTCAGCTTCCTTTATGGGCTTAGGAGCATATATGATCAATTTTAATATGTTTCAGGAATAGTTTGATTCAGTGCCTTTTAAACTATTTACGAGAATTTGAACAAGTTTTTGTTGGATTCATATGTTTTCCCTCTTTCTATGTTTATATGCAGATGAAACAAGAGTCAAAGAGTTCAAACTCAAGTCAATGTGGAGGAGCCCAAATGGCACCATCAGGAATGTTCTAAATGGTTTATTGTTCAACTCTCTGAGATGCCTTTGGTCTTTTAATTACTGTATGAAATAATCTGGAATTAAATTGACAGAATCTACAAATGTTAGGTTAGCTGGATACATTCAAAATTTCAGTTAAGGAAAGGCATGCCAGAATATGTTATATAGTATAACATTGAGAATTTTGGTTGGCTTCTTGATGTTTTGGCAATGTTACAACTTACAAGCTACTATCGAACTTGATTTGTTTCTGATATATCACACTAACTCCCTAAATGCGGAATGTTGTAGGATATTTCCATAGGTTATGGCAAGTAATTATAATAATTAATCATTTTTTTACACAGAACTAGTAATCATGAGAAACACATAATGATGTAACATACTGCAAGATTATATGAAATAGTCTGGATCATGATCACTAATTCTGCCTTTCCACATTTGGCCACCGTGGCACACAGGAACTGTTTTCCGTGAACCTATCTTGTGTAGAAATATTCCACGGATTCTTCCTGGTAAGGAAATATTAACATTTGGTAAGGAGAACAAGTTATAAAATTTCCACTTGTCAGATTGAAGTAACTTTATTTTTAGGTTGGAAGAAGCCCATTTGCATTGGAAGGCATGCATTTGGAGACCAGTATCGAGCTACTGATACAATTATTGATGGTCCAGGAAAGCTTAAGATGGTTTTTGGTGAGGTCCATTTGACTACTTTTTATTTAACGTTCTATTAAGTGTAAAGTTGATGTTGTAATTTTGGTCATCTGTTCCTTTCTCTCATACTGAAAATCAGTCCCTGATGGAGCTGAGCCGTGGAGCTAAATGTTTACGATTTTAAAGGGCCTGGTGTGGCGTTATCAATGTATAATGTGGATGAGGTACAAATTAATAGAGTTCATTGCCCTCTTCTTCTCTTGAGTGCTATGCTAACTTCTGCTCTCTTTTTAGTCTATTAGGGCATTTGCCGAGTCATCGATGGCAATGGCACTTTCCAAGAAATGGCCTCTTTATCTCAGCACCAAGAATACGATACTAAAAAAATACGATGGCAGGTATCTGGAATTGCCTTTATTTGCAGTATGTTTTTATTCTGTATCGCAGTCATTAAGCACTCTTTTGTTGCGACAATGATACCAAGTACCAACCCTTCTCTCTGATGCTTCTGTAAATGTATACATAGTTTCATCCTACTCTCTGAACTGTGAATGAACCAAACGTTTTGTTTGGCATTAGCTGACCAGTAGCCGAGGACCTTCATTGTTGTGCTCTGATGACTCATTATTTGTAGTCACAAAGCTACTCTCTTCACCTGCATCCTCAGTGTACACTGCTGCATATTTATCCTTACAATTTTCCTCTGAAGAAGTTGTTTCTCCAGTCTCTTTGCAATTGAGAAACTTCATAGGCTTAGAGACAAGGTGGTTTGGAATTTGGATGTGCTGATGTGCAGATCTGTTTTCGTAGAGTATGAGTGTTATTTTTGTTGTTCTGATGACCCTTTTGAAAGTATTATATTGCAGCTAATCATACCGTCATAGACCACTCCAAATTTGACATGTGTAAATTTGAAATGATTATAGGTTCAAGGACATCTTTCAGGAGGTTTTTGACGGGAAATGGAAAGAAGTTTGAGGAAAACTCAATATGGTCTGTGTTAATTTATACCAGATTTCGATCACTAAAATTCTGCTTAAACTAAAACATTATTTACATGATCCATGCAGGTATGAGCACCGGTTAATTGATGACATGGTGGCATATGCTGTGAAAAGCGAAGGTGGATATGTCTGGGCGTGCAAAAACTATGATGGAGATGTTCAGAGTGACTTCCTTGCCCAAGG